>CM055128.1:305320148-305417446 GCA_029206835.1 Rana muscosa
CTTCTCCTTCTCCCCTCTTCTTCTTCTTCTCCTTCTCCCCTCTTCTTCTTCTTCTCCTTCTCCCCTCTTCTTCCCTCCCTCTGAACTTGGATAAACAGAAGTTAAGATACATGTACTCATGTCTCCGCCATGCACTGCTTTCCAGGCTGCGTTATGGGGCCATACAAGTAATACCGCAAGGGTGAGTGTAACCTGTGATGGACCAGAAAGTATTTGGCTTTAGGTGTGAGGTTCTTCGGGGGGGGCGGGGTTGAGCTGCAGGCAGACTCTAGTTCTTTGTTTTGGGCTTATTAGCAACGTTTGCTGTTTTGCCCACACTTTAGTTGGAC
This sequence comes from Rana muscosa, assembly GCA_029206835.1. Classification (NCBI taxonomy): domain Eukaryota; kingdom Metazoa; phylum Chordata; class Amphibia; order Anura; family Ranidae; genus Rana; species Rana muscosa. Next base: position 305,320,478 of record CM055128.1, read on the forward strand.
TACTTCTGGACACGGGTCCATCCCTCTGTTTAAGATCATGGTCTTGGTTTTACTTTTATTACAAATCTGAGACATGCCGGGGGCAAAAGACTGTCGTCATGTGAATTCCATATAATGGCCGTAAAAACCTGACTGTTTCTAACCCCCATCAAAAACAAAGAAAAATATGGTGGCTGGACATACTTTTTAAAGCTAAGCTCACCATTTTATACATGTACTGTAACAATACTGCAATTTCCTCCAAGATTATGTACTAATCAGCCTTTTTTGTTCTTTTCTTTCCACAGCAGTTATATCAAACTCTAACAGATTACGACATTAGGTTCTATATGTATGAAATATTAAAGGTATGTCTGTCCAGCACTTTGTTTACTTTCTATCTCTGGGAATTGTTTCTCTAGTGTTGTTGTACTGAGATGCAAACTGGGGAAATAGGCAAATGTATTCATGCCTAGTATAATTATTTTTTTGTGCAACCGTGTGTGTGGCTATATGCTGTTGTATTTGATATAGATCCTGCTGTTAAAGGATACATTTTTCTGTGGGATTAATGCTGAACTAATTGGGTATTTCTGTTTTCAAAGAGCATTGTAAACTAAGTAGCCTTTTCATGACCGTGTAGAATGCTTTGATCTATTAACCATTTATACCCGTTTATTAGGCCTATGTAATATTTATGCTGTGAAAAAAAGTAAATTTTTGTACATTTCTTCAATATGCTTTTTGTCTCCCTCAGGCTCTGGATTATTGTCACAGTATGGGTATCATGCACAGGGACGTGAAACCTCATAACGTTATGATTGATCACGAGCACAGAAAGGTATGCAACGTCCGCAGAATGTTCCAGGAACTTCCCATCAAAGGAAAAAAATTGCAACTTCTTTTTTTTATTTTTTTTCGCTCGCTTTCCAGCTCCGACTAATAGATTGGGGTCTCGCAGAGTTCTATCACCCGGGCCAGGAATACAATGTGAGAGTCGCCTCCAGATACTTCAAAGGGCCAGAGCTGCTTGTCGATTATCAGGTAAGCATGTGGCGGGCTGTCTGCCGGTTTGTGAGAGTCGGGTGGTGATTTGGTGACCTTCATTTTGATTTAATCTTCTCTTATTGTAATAACTTGTGTTGCAGATGTATGATTACAGTCTAGATATGTGGAGCTTGGGCTGTATGTTAGCAAGTATGATCTTCAGAAAGGAGCCATTTTTCCACGGACACGATAATTATGATCAGGTGAGTCTCTGCAGTCAATCCTGTGCGTTAGCCCAGGTTCACACTTCCCCCGACTTCAAAATCAGACCCCAGCATGACTTTGGCACGACTTGCATGCAACTTTAATGCAAGTCTGACAAAGTATTGCAGGAACCTTTCTGTAAGCCGGAGCAAATCGGGTCGCATCAATTAGAACGGTTCCAATGCACAAAATAGGGTCCAACTGGGGTTTGACTTCTGATGCGACAAGTGAGGAACAGAGATACAGTGGAACCTTGGTATATGAGTAACGCTGTTAACGAGCGTTTTGAAAGGCTAGCAACTTTTAAAAAATTCTGACTTGGTTTGCAAGTGTTTTCTTGCAAAACTAGCAGAATTCAAGCTAATGGGGTGTGCAGTACTGCATTTGGCCTGAGGTGCGGGGGCGCTGGAGCTGTTTGGAAATTCCCGGAAATACTCTGAGGCTCTCCGGCGCCCCTCCCCCCCCCCATCTGGCTGCTTACGGTATTGCATGCTATAGAAGTCAATGCGGAACAAATTTTAGTTTCCTTTTGACTTGGGGAAGCTTGCTTTGATATGCGAGTACTTTGGAACGGATTATGCGCATAATCCAAGGTTTCACTGTATTTTGCCCCAGGTGTGACATACCTATGACATGGATTGACACTGTTATGCCTACCTGTATCTTCTGTTTTATTAAATGATTGTAAAATGTAATTTAAAGAGTGTAAACATATATAAAATATCAGTTCAAAACCATTAACCTTAATAGTAAGGCCAATATTGCTATGACAATGTTTCAGTTGAGGGCTAGACAGATCCCAGGAGCAAGGAAGAAATTGTGCCTTAAAAAATAAAGTCCTCTTAAATTCTGTGACTCCATTTTTATATGCTGCATCAATGGATGGACAGCAGGGGACCCTTCGATTCTTTAGGCCTTGTTCAAACCTTTTGTTAAAAGCACATTATGCATTTTTTAATTTGGTGTGTTTTTGCAACACAGGGCATTTTACATGGTCTACTTTTTTTTTTTTTTGGCCTATTTCCTCCCTTAAAATCAGTCATGTGACTAAAGACACACCAATTTAAACGCCCGTCGCATTGTTATGTAGTACTATAGAAAAAAACAAGCATTTTTTACAAAAGATCAGGCACACTGGACATGCCGCATTGTTCTGTAACGCAGTGCCCTTAATGTGAAGCACTATAGAGAGTTTTTTTTTTTTTGGGCAGCTGTGAACTTTATTCTTTAGGCCAAGTAATATAAAATCTAGTATAAAAGGGCCCTTATGTTTGCAGCAACTAGTTGCTCTTTGCTACCAGACTAACCATTTTTATATTCTTTCTCAGCTGGTGAGAATAGCCAAAGTTCTGGGAACAGAAGATCTGTATGATTACATTGATAAGTACAATATTGAACTGGATCCTCGCTTCAATGACATTTTGGGCAGGTAAGCGCTTTTTTTTTTTTTTTTTTATATCCTGTGACATTGTGTCGTACCAGAATATTTTTTTACTGTGCAGTGTCCAGTCTTCTGCTGCACCTCATTTGGCAGAGATGCCGGTTAACGGGAACCTATACTTAATATGATGTTAGCTAGGCTAGAGTGTGTATACCAGTACTTTGGTATTGGGTTTTAGAGGTTTAAATTTGTCTTAGGTTATCATCATAAACTCAATTTGCAGTGCCTTGCCTAAACAGGCAGCTATGAGAATTTTTTTTTTTTTTTTCTTATTTTGGTTTTCACTTTTGAGACACTATTTGTCTTTTTTCCTCTTGCTGTAAAATTTGAAAAATTATTTTTTTCAATGAATACAGAATGCAAAAAAAGTTTTAGAAAGCACAGTAAACATTCCATTAGTTTTTTTTTTTTTTTTTTTTTTTTTTTTTGTACTCAAGGTTTTAAAGTCAAAAGGTGTATTGCCTTAATGCATTCATTGTATTAAAGTGTTTGTAACCCTAAAGAATAAATAAAAAAAATAGATCCTGTTCCTTTTAAAGAATGTTATACAGCACAGTGCATCTGCTTTGTCATTTGGCCCCCGTACCACCTAAAATACCTGGCCTGGTTCTGCTCTCCCCCCCTCTGCAAAACCCTTACGTATGACGTGTTTTATTTAAAAAGAAAAAAAAAAGCCTTTACAACCCCTTTAATATAACAGAGGGGATTGTAGGCATAAGACACAGTGGCTTAACCCAGGGTTCGACAATCCCCGGGCCCCAGGTCGCAAATGCGACTAGAATTAGCAACCTGGCGCAGCACAGCTGAGGTTTCCTGCATCTCCGTGCCCCCCCCCACGCGCGATCGCATCGGACGGTAATTTAGGCCGCGGCCTTCTGCAGGCCTAGGCTTCATTCTGTAATCTGGCGCCATCTTGTGGTGGCCGTTGGTATGACAAGACAACCAGCAATGCTTGCCTGTTTCACTGCCCGCCCATCTCCTTCCCTTTACTTAGAAGTTAACCTCCAAACATTTATATATATTTTTTATTCTAACACCCTAGAGAATAAAATGGCGGTCGTTGCAATACTTTCTGTCACACCGTATTTGCGCAGCGGTCTTACAAGCGCACTTTTTTGAGGAAAAAATACACTTTTTTTAAATTAAAATAATAAGAACAGTAAAGTTAGCCAAATTTTTTTTTATATTGTGAAAGATGATGTTACGCCGAGTAAATTGATACCCAACATGTGACGCTTCAAAATTGCGTCCGCTCGTGGAATGGCGACAAACTTTTACACTTTAAAATCTCCATAGGCGACATTAAAAAAATTCTACAGGTTGCATGTTTTGAGTTAGAGGATTTCTAGGGCTAGAATTATAGCTCTCGCTCTACCGATCGCTGCAATACCTCACGTGTGGTTTGAACACTGCTTTCATATGCGTTCGCTACTCACGTATGCGTTCGCTACTCACGTATGCGTTCGCTTCTGCACGCATTAGTCGTTAAAAAAAAAACCTGGCTCCTAACTTTTTTTAGCTGGCTCCTAGATTCCAAGCAAATTTGTCAAGCTCTGGCTTAACCACTTTAAGGTAAAATATCTTAGCAATGCGCCACCACTTACCGGAGCCCTATCTCGATCCAGTGATGTGCCCAGCAAGGGTGCACTGTGTGTGTGTGTCTGTGGCCCCCATAGTGCACGACCTTCCTATGGGGGCAGCCGCAAGAAGGAGCAGACAGCGCCAGCAGAGGACTTCAGAAGAGGAGGTAAGGGGCTGCCCTGGGAAATATTGTTGCACAGAGCAGGCAAGTGGTTTTGTTTTGTTTTTTGCAAAAAATAAACATGGAGCTATTATCACTTTAAGCCACAGGGTTTGTTTTGTTCTCTAAAGTGAACCCGAGTCTTACCTGTCTTAAAGCTCATGTGCGGTTAAGGCTTCATCTGGTATAATTGTGGTTGCTGGTCAAGAAAGCAGAGATATTGACGGTCGACATCCAACCTTTCAGATAAGGAAGAGGCTTCTGGGAATTTTTGGTGCATTTTTCCTGTGGATATAATCTGGAAGGCAAATGTAGTGCTGGCACCTCAGTGACTTGGAAATGCAGTTGCATGTTGGTATTGAAGGGGGAAGTGTCCTAAATGCCAAGTATAGTCAATATTTGCATGCTGGCAGCCGTGTTAATTTTTGCCAGTTTTTCTTTGGACAGGTTCCCTTTCACAGCCATGGATTTCATTGCATCTCCCTCAAACATTGCTCTATTCTCTTTCATCCTCCAGACATTCCCGTAAGCGGTGGGAGCGTTTTGTGCACAGTGAGAATCAGCACCTGGTCAGTCCAGAGGCTCTGGATTTCCTGGACAAACTGCTGCGATACGATCACCAGACACGACTGACTGCTCGTGAAGCCATGGACCACCCATACTTCTGTGAGTATCAATCCCACCTCGCCCTCAGCCCTCCATTACTGAACAGGATAAGAGTCACTTCTCATGCTGTGCCTTTCCTTGCAGACCCCATTGTGAAGGACCAGTCTCGGATGGGCTCCTCTAACATGCCCAGCGGCAGCACCCCAGTCAGTAGCGCCAGTATGATGTCAGGTCAGTCCCAGCCCAAGTCCAGTGTCCGTGACAAGTCAGGTCAGTCCTTGGCAGGTGTAGCATGGCTCCCTCTGGTGGTGGTTCCTTGTATACGGATGATCACGCTGTCAATGTGCACTTTAATTATGCACTTGTAATTGGGCTCCTTCCTAGAAATCTGGTCTTCCATCTTGCAGCAGAAAAACTGCACAGTTGGGTGTATTCCTCCAATTCCTTGTGATCCACATTGTATTGTGTGTGTTTTTTTTTTGTTTTTTTTACTTTTATTTCGCACATACCACAAAAACGGGTCTGATAACTTCTTGATCATCAGTCTTTATTGCAATCAATGTTTGACAAATCTTTATGTAACAGGTCCACTTCCGTGAAGCTCTTCCCTCAGTATAAGATGTCCAGTAAGCACATTTCTTGTATTTATAGCCTTAAATGCATCTTGATCGAGGTATAGGCGATTTATCCTGAGGTGCGGATGACACCGCTGTATTTAGTCTAAAACTACCGCTAGAAACCATTTCACATAGAAATGTACATTCTTTGGAGTTCATTATTCAGCCTTTTCATGCTTCCATGGAAGCTTTCAAGTTGTCTGCAATTCCTAAAGTATACAGTTTAAACCAGGGTCTCAAACTGGCGGCCCTCCAGCTGTTGCAAAACTACAACTCCCATCATGCCTCTGCCTGATGCAGTCATGCTTGTAACGGTCAGCCTTGCAATGCCTCATGGGACTTGTAGCTTCGCAACAGCTGAAGGGCTGCCAGTTTGAGATCCCTGATCTAAAGGGACACTAGTCGAACCACATCAGTATAGAGTAATCCTGGTCGGTCTGCTTTGTTTCATCACAACAATCTGCACTAATTGTAACTTACAGATCTGAACAGGACATACTCTTGAAAATTCATAAAGGTGGTGGTAGATGCCTTTCAGAATTCTGTTGGGACACGGTACCGGAAGTGTTGGAGCTTGCACCCGATCAGATGAATTTGTCTGTCTGCACTGAGGAAGGAACGTCCATACTGCACACTTCTTCCCAAATGCTGTCAGACCTTGTAGTTTTCCCATTCACAAAACACTGAATGGATGACACAGGTGGAGCCCCATATGGCTGTGCGTTTATTCTAGATTGTGACAGCCAGCGGTGGGGGGGGGAGATCCCCCGCTAACTGTCAGAACAGGAGAGTGGGAGCCAGTACATCTGTAACATGTTACACCTTGAGTATGGATGTAACCTGTTAAATAAGTTCACGTTTTGTAAGTGGGTTGCAGACTTGTCGGCATTTGGCAGGTTCAGCAAAAATTTCCATGTATGGACGGACTGGTTGTACTGAAGTTGATCCATTGTTCGACTTTAGTACAACCAACTTGTTGGATTTTGTTTTTATTTATTTTTATTTTTTTATATGTGATATAGCTGCAAGCAGTGATCATTGTATTCTGACGGCTGGGAAACCTCCCGCTCTCAGGATATAACAGCTTTGCGGTAGGGATTCAGTGTTGATGGGGGGGAATAGAAGTATTTAGCAGACCAATGGAGTAAATGAGAGAAATGTATTGTTTACATACAGTTTGAACTTCCTATGGCTGTGCACATCTTGGTACTGGTGCAGGACTACAAATCCCACTGTATTCATAAGCTTTTTGCACATGGTTTTTGGTGCTCTGTATAGCGGCGCTGGCTGTATGTGTTGGCAGTCTTGTAGTCACAGACAAGAACATGCAGCTTAGGGTGACAACGCTGTGTATGCAAGCAGACCCCGCAAGGCAGGATCATCACTGTAGAAAAGGAAGTGTGGGGGGGGGGGGGGGTTGTATTGTATGTAGTTTATGCCTGAAAAGGAAGGCTGCACAGAAACGTTAATGAGAAGTCGAAGTACAATTTTTAATTTTTTTTACTGTATCTGGATTTCAATATTTTCATTCTTACGGGTTGCTACTTGCATTATTAACCCCTTCCTGCTGTCCCCTCCTGATCCTTTAAGTTAAGGGTAGGCAACCTCGCCCCCTCCAGCTGTTTTGAAACTACAAGTCCCATGAGACATTGCAAGACCCTGACAATCGCATGCATGACTCCTAAGGACAGAGGCATGATGGGATTTGTAGTTTCACCACAGCTGGAGTGCCGAGTTTGCCTACCCCTGCTTTAAGTGGGTGTAAATGCCGGAGGCGGGTATTCTGATCATGTGACCCCCCCCCCCCCCCCCCCCCGTGATTGTCAGTCACATGATAGGAAATCTTCCGATCGCAAGTTTTGCATCAGGAGCTTTCCAGTACTTGTTTGTTACTGTGCTGGGGGTGGGATCTCAGCATTTAAGTGTTTACCTAAGGCTGCATATATGTGGGCACTTGGCCTTTATGCCCACCTGCCACATATATGCACCAAGTCGCTGGGAAGTGGTTAATCAAATACACAACTGCAAATTTAAAGAATGCACACTTCTGCATAATATATGTTAAAGTTTAGATTTGGTCTTTGTCTTTGCAAAAGAAATCCAGGGCCTCCTCGGGTCGCTCGGTGTCATTGCAGAACCCTCTGCTTCTTTTCTCTACAAAAACATGTATGTGTGCAATCACCCATGCCATTTCTGACAGGCTTTTTTTTTTTCTTACCAGGGATTTCCACGGTGCCAACTCCCTCAGCTCTGGGTTCTCTAGCTGGATCACCAGTCATCTCTGCAACCAACACCCTCGGGACGCCAGTCGCAGCCACTGCTGGAGCCCCCCAGTAGGGTTTTTCTGTCCTGGCGCTCTGTCAGGAAGAGGGAAAGCAGATCCGGAAGAAGAAAATAAAATAAAAATCCCCCACACCTCAGCCCCTCTACCTGACTACAACTCCCACCTTTCCGTGGAGGGAGGGGGCTTCCCAAAGAACAACCATGCCCCCTGGACGCGCCGTGTCTGAGCAGTTGCTTGTGGATCTATAGTAGTTCTGTCATTTATATATAAAAACAAAAAAAAATTATTATAGGCTGAATAATTTAGTTTTTTTTGTTTGTTTTTTTTTTTTTTTACTTTTGTTATGGCACCTGTTCACAGGTGGTACTCGTGTCTCTGGGCCGTGGATCCTGGACTTGGCCCTCTCCAACATCTCCCTGGATGTTTCATGGTTTATCTTTTTACTTCATTGTTTAATTTCTATTCTGTTTCCCCCCCTCCTCCTCCTCATTACCTTGTCTCTGTCTTCTGCTGCAGAGGGAGGGATGAGGGACAGTTTTGCCATGTACCTTAATCCTCCTGGCTGGACTTTGCTGTGACTCAGCAGTCATTTGGCATCTGCATGGTTTCCATTCATTTTTTTTTTTTTTTTTTTTTCTCCCCCCATACAGGGCTGCAATGTCCTCCTGTTTAGGTACTGCGCCTTAGTTTTTGATATATACCCAAAAATATTAGTATACCACCACCACGTGTAAATGGTTGAGACTGCCATCCACTGGACTAATGTCGCTAGTTCCTGTTCATAATTAATTCATAGGCAGAACAGGCAAAGCCACAGCATGGCAGTCTCCACGATATATGGTGTGACAGGTACAATTTCTTTAATAAAAAAAAAAAAAAAAGGAGCCTCTAGATTCTATTTCTTTTCTGTAGACAGCTGTACAATAGAGCAACAGGAGCCACATTTTTCTTCTTTTTTTTTTTTGGGATGGCATAATAATCCATCAGCCAGCAGAATAAAGTAACGGGCAAATAAGGAGATTTCCTGTTTAAGATTATGCTATATTCATAGCTGGCGTGCCGCAAGATACTTGTTGGCTCTACCTGTGCTCTTTCCAAAGAGAAAGTTGTCCGATTGGAAAAAGAATTCTGCCTGGGGAGGCTTAGAATACATTTCTGGAAAATATATATATATATATATATATATATATTAATTACATTTTTGTCTTTCCTTAATCAGGCTTCCCAGCAACCACCTTATTAAGTATTTTGCCCCATTAAGCCAAACTGCCCCCACCTGCCACTTTTTTTTATTTTTAGTTATTTGTCTGAGTGGCACCGTGTTCCGCCACTTACCATGCCTCCTCCCCAACCTTTTTACCTACATGGAGCTGTAAGAATGATGCCTGCGCTCCTCCTTCCCATTTAGCGTGGGTTTTTTTTTCTCCTGGCTGGAGACGCCCCAGACCCACCACAATTGTTTTTATTTCTCTTGTACCCCCAGAAAGATTTTTGTTCCAGTCGATAAAATTCTCCCTACAACCATTTTCCCTGTTGTCCAGCAAAGAGCGGTCCCAGTGACAGATGATGCTTTTTTCCTTCACATGTGACAGATCTAATGTTGGAACTATTTGGTGTAAATAAACATGGTTTTATTTATCAAGGTTAGATTCTGTCTTATGGCTCAGCACCTTTTATTGGGTTCATGTGTAATGTTTCTTTCCTCACCGTACTCTGGGGCACCTTGGGATACAAGCTTGTAAATTGGTTTTAATCAGCATTTACAAAATAAGAAGCTTCAAGTTGCTTTGTTGAAATGTCTTTCACCTCCATTGTTTGGATGTTGAATATAAATCTTAATGGGATTGTTGGTTGTAATATTAACCAATTTTAGTGCCGGAGTCAGATTTTTTGTTTTGTACAGAACATTTATTGCCATCACATAGGACAGTGGTTCTCAACCCTGTCCTCAAGTGCCCCCAACAGGCCACGTTTTGGGAATTTCTCTTGGATAAAAAAAAGCTGTCCAAAATACCAATCCATTGACTCTGATTTATAGCACCTGTGCAAGATAAAGGAAAACCTGGCCTGTTGGGGGAACTTGAGGACAGGGTTGAGAACCACTGACATAGGGGACCAGTAGAGCCTTATGTGATGGCATATAGGTGGCAAGTACTCTGAGACATTTGGGGTCTATGTCTCCTCTGTACTCCACTGCAGCTGATGGTTGTGGAAGTGATCGGCTTCAGAGCCGCACGTATTAATATACAGGATTTATATAGCGCCAACAGTTTGAGCAGCGCTTTACAACATGAGGGCAGACAGTACGATACAATTCAATACAGGAGGAATCAATAGGCCCTGCTCGTTAGAGCTTACAATCTAGTAGGGAAGGTCAAGTGATACAAAAGGTAATAACTGGGGGGTGAGCTGATGAGATGGTGTAGAAAATAAAGTACAGTTGTTAGGTGGGGGCCAGATAGGCTTCTCTCGGGAAAAGTTTTCAGGGAGTGTCTAAAAGCAAGCAGAGTAAGAGATAGTTGGACAGATTGGGGGTAGGGAGTTCCATAGGAGAGGCTCGGGAAAAGTCTTGTAGGCGAGCATGCGAGGGAATCTAGAGAGCAGGAGGTCTCGGAAGGAATGAAGGGAACGAGTAGGTTGGTATTTGGAGACTAAGTTAGTGATTCAGCTGAGGGCCGAGTTGTGGATGGCTTTGCAAGTTGTTAGAATTTTGTATTTGATGCATTCGGTGAGTGAAAGCTAATTGAGGAATTGGCAGAGAGGTGGCCACTGAACGCTTGGTATGGTGGATGAGCCTGCCAGCAGCATTCATGATAGACTATCCCCCTTCAGGCCATGTAAAGGTAATCCTGTGAGGAGGGAGTTGCAGTAGTTGAGACAGAAGATGACCAGAGAGTAAATCGGCTTTGTGGTGTCATTTGGTTAGAAGGGGGTATAAAGCATCAGCAACAATGAGCAAAAATGCAAAAACAGTGCAGCGCTAATAATTGTAAATATACATAGATAAACGTATTAAAAAAAGTTGCAAACGCCACATTAAAGAATAAATAGAAAAATGGTGCTAAGCAGTTGGTCAGATAGGTCCAAAAAAGTCCTTGTATGGAGACCAGTAATGGTGCTCACAAAGATGTGATACTGAACGAAGAAACCTTCACCTTTAAACCACAGACGGCCTTTTACCATATAGATTTGACCAAATGGACGTTTTTCTATTCGCTGGGCCGGCTATAGGCCTTGATATAGGTGTTTGGAGCGCAGCCAACACAGTGGTTAAGTCATCCTCTTGCTCCACATCGCTTCCTTTTATCTGGATCATTGTTTCCGGTCCCTGGAGCACAATAAAATAAAGTGTCGTGTCAATGTGGGCCAAGCCCCCTGATGTCATTAATGAAATGTGTAGGGTGGAGTCATGGCATGTGAAGTCATTGCACACTGGGGCACAGCAGCCATTTTGTTGGTTTCCTATTCTACTACACTGAGATGGTTCTGGTCTCTCCGATTTATCATCTGTTAACCACTGGATCAGACTAACCATGGAGTCTGAGAAGGATACAAACAAACTATGTCAGCTCCAGGAATGGACGGACTACTATTTCACCTTTTGACAGTTTGGCCAAATCTATATGGTAAGAGGCAGTCTGTGGTTTGAAGGTTTCTTCATTCAGTATCACATCTTTGTGAGCACCATCAACAACTGGTCTCCATACAAGGACATTATGGGCCTATTTGACCAACATTAACTGCTTGGAACCATTTTTTATTCTGGCGAAGCAGTTGGTGTTTAAAAAAAAAAAGCGTGTTCCCAGTGTGCTGGGACTAAAGTTCCAGCTTTTAATGGTTTCCATTAAAATATATGCAGGGGTCAAGATCTGAGACTTCAAGCCCAGCGGGTTCACCTTCACAGACATCAAAGAGATGTAAAGCTGGCAATATATAGGAGTAATGTTTAACTAAATTTCTAGGGGGGGGGGGAGGGTTCTAAGAGTTTGTTTTTCTACTCCTTGGGGGGCATGCATGTTGAGTAAATCTAGGTTTGCCTTACTAAGAATTAATCTTAGGGGACTATTGCACATGACTTCTAAATTGTACACAGACTAAGAAAAGGGTGTTTTTTTAAAAATTTACCTTAAAGAAAAAAAAAAAGGTGCTGCTTGAGACCCCTCTTGGGAAACTCTGAGAATAGTGGTTCTCAACTCTGTCTTCAAGTACCCACAACAGGCCATGTTTGCAGGTTTTCCTTTTATCTTGCACAGGTGCTTTTAAATCTGAGTCAATGGCTTGGTATTTTGGACAGCTATTTTAGCTAAGAGAAATTCCCCAACCATAGACTTTTTGGGGGTTCTTGAGGACAGGGTTGAGAACCACTGGTCTAGGACATGGGTTCAATGAGTTCCTGAGGTTTACTTTTACACTGCAGCCTACACTGAAAAGGACCAGATTGGATGTCTCCGAGCAACTTGGCACCACTGAAAAAAAAACTGCTTTTTGGTGTGGGGGGGGAGGATTTAGGAGGAATCCTGCCAATTGGCAACACAGGCTTGTGGAAAGGTGATATTTTAGGTTGGCTTCTCTTGGCCTTATACACAGAGGTGTTAATTGATGCCTGAGTAAACACAGATATATAGTGAAGTCCTTGGCCTTCTTTCACTATCTCGGCGCTATGGAGCTGAGAATCTCACAATACTAGACTTGAATATTGATCACAATACTATCATGATTATCAACAACAATAATAAAACTCTGAAAATCGTCAACGATAATTTCCCCTGTCCACAGCTGCTTAAATGCACAAAAGTGACACAGAATATAAAAAAAAAAACAGTAAATGTCCACAAGTACTTTTATACTAAGTACCAAAAGTACCAAAGCAGCGCTATCGTCACTATGTGTAGCGACTAGTGGTGCAACGGATCGGTGGTGATCCAAACGGGCCATCCTGTTCGGATCGAAACACCATGCGATCTGTGGAGTGCTCCCGAGCCTCGGCCATAGGAAAGGCCGTGGCGGCCATCTTTGTACACCCGGTGGCCGCTGTAGTGACGTTTCGCCGCCGCCATCTTGCTCCACCCTACACTCCTCGCTATCATTACTGTGCAGAAGGGGCCAAGCGGACATCTTGTTACACCCAACGGAGTTTTAGATTTCAGTTATTTTCAACACAAAATGGAGCTTGTATGCTTAAATACATTATTTGGAAATCCAACGGACTGTTTTACATTTTAAAAGCAGCAGCAAACATTGCATGCTTGCTAATGTGACAGAACACCTCTGATTTTCACATTTAACATTTAGTTACCATGTGAAAATCAGAGGTGTTCTGTCACATTAGCAAGCATGGAAACTCAGCAGGTTTGCTGCTCCTTTTAAAATGTAACATCTACACAGTCCGTCGGATTTCCAAATAATTTATTTAAGCTTATATATTCAGTTTTGTGTTGAAAATAACTAAAATCTACATCTCCGGTGGGGTCTAACAAGATTTGTCTTTTTTCTTTGCAGATCTGAAAAATGATCCGATACTCTGATTCGAGGATCGATCCGATCGGTGAGTTTATTGATCCGTTGCACCCCTAGTAGTGACAGACTTTCTTATGAAAAAACACACAAGAGGAAAAGGGAGTAGATGACAGACGGTGAACCCGAGAGTCCAAAATGAGTGCAGAGGGTGATCCTAGTACTTTGGTGAAGATGTACGCCTCACGCCAAAACTTCTCACACTGTGTATCACACACCCTTTTCGGGGTTCCCGCTCACCAGAAGGTTGAACTCATCAGGCCTTGGTATATTAATCATCCACATCCTGGAGAGTGTCACTATTGTACTTGGTATCCCATAAGTCCTCGGAAAGAAGGGGAGACTCACCTATTTTTCTTCCTTTATTCATTGTTTTAACACACTCCATAAATGAAACGACAATCCTGTTGCTTTCTGTTTACAAAAGTTTTATTTGGAAGACAAGAAAATGACAAACTTCGGTATAAATTGATATACAAAATAATAAAAGGCGTTATCCACTTTACAGAGGAGATAAAAATCTTGTGTCCCAAAAAGTCGACGTCCACCGCCACTTCCAGTTAGCTGGTCGTGGAACCCAGTATTCCGCAAGTTCACGCACTGACGCGTTTCATCACAACTTCTTCTGAGGATGTGTTTTTCCATAAGAAAGTCTGTCACAACACATGGTGACGATAGCGCGGCTTTGGTAATTTTAGTACTTGGTATAAGTACTTGTGGACATTTACTGATTTTTAGATACATGAGTGGCCAGCCCATGCCCTGTTTTTGCAGGGTTTCATTTACACCCTTTCTGGCTGAAACATTACATAGCACAGTTTGCAGACAACTGAGCTATGCCTTGAGGGCTCAGCCAGTGAGGGAGCAATATCATGGCAGGGGAGTGCCATTTGTGACCCACTAAATATGGCGTGCAACTGATCTGCGATTGTCAGGTTCTCAGTACCCTTAAGGCTCGTACGCACGATCGGATATTCCGACAACAATTGTCCGATAAAACGACCGTCTGTACGCTCCATCGGACAAATGTCAGAATTTCCGACAACAAATGTTGGCTGTGCATGCTCTCAAGTTGTCTGACAACAAATGTGTTCCATTGAATTATCCGATCGTGTGTACGCAAATCCATCGGACTAAAATCCAAAGTACAAACACAGCTCCGAACCAATGCTAACCATCAGACAACATTAGCAGAAGTTGCCCAAAGGGTGGTGCTAAAGAGCAGAAATCCACGTAGTTTCCTGAATGTTGGATGAAAAAGTTCTGCTGTCTGTATTCAGAACAAGTTCACGGCCAACGTCTTTCGGACAAAAATCCACGGATTTGTCCGATGGAAGTCCGATCATGTGTATAAAGCCCCGTACACACGGTCGGACTTCCATCGGAATTTTCCGTGGTTTTTTGTCTGAACAGAGTTGGCCGGGCACACCCATAGCATACACACCACAGGACTTTTCTGCAAACTTTCCCAAAACTTCTTCGAACATCACGTGGTTTTTCTGCTCTTTACCGCCACCCTTTGGTCAACTTCTGCTATTGTTTGTTGATTTTAACATTAGTTGTTTTGTCCATCGGACTAAAGTCCGATGGTTTTCTGTACACACGGTCGGACTTTGCTCCATCGGACTTTTGTTGGGCAAAAGTTTGTCCGTTTGCAGACCCAACTTTTGTCCGATGAAAACACAAAAAAAAAAAAAAAGTTAGGGAAAAATATTATAAGTCCCGCTTTTCACCTACCTGGCTAAAGCCTCGTACACACGGTCGGACTTCCATCGGACTTTTCCGTGGATTTTTGTCCGAACGGAGTTGGCCGGGCACACCCATAGCATACACACCACAGGACTTTTCTGCAAACTTTCCCCAAACTTTTTGCCACATCACGTGGTTTTTCTGATCTTTACTGGTCAACTTCTGCTATTGTTGGTTGATTTTAACATTAGTTGTTTTGTCCATCGGACTAAAGTCCGATGGTTTTCTGTACACACGGTCGGACTTTGCTCCATCGGACTTTTGTTGGGCAAAAGTTTGTCCGTTTGCAGACCCAACTTTTGTCCGATGAAAACAAACAAAAAAAAAGTTTGTCCGATGGAGCGTACACACGGTCGGATTGTTGGTCCAACTTGCTCAAAATGAAGTTTGTTGGCCAAATGTCCGACCGTGTGTACGCGGCTTAAGGCTTTAGACTGCAACATCTAATTTTTGAAGTCCACTTTATCTCTAGCATTAATACAACACCTTCAATTCCTGCTTTGACATAAACTGCAGTTCATTCCCGATCTGGTCTAAACCTTTCCTTTCTTAAGCCTCGTACACACGATTGGGAATTGTGTGATGACAGCCTGTTGGCCGAAAATCTGACCGTTTGTACGCTCCATCGGACAAATGTTGGGTGGCAGGCTTTAAAATTTTCCATGGACAATGGTCTGTTGTGGGATTTTCCGATCGTGTGTACAAAAGTCCAAAGTACAAACACGCATGCTCGGAAGCAATGCTCACCAAACACAACATTAGCAGAATGTGGCCAAAGGCCGAGGTTAGTCTGTTACAGTTAAGGTCTGGGGGAGATGGATGTCTTCACCTCTATCAAATTTAAGTAGCGCTCCCCCCCCCCCCCCCATATTCAAATATGTGGCTTTTTTCATCGAAACCTTCTTCCTTCTTTTCTGATGTCATCAAACCTGTCACTTGAATGGCAGGGTCGTTGATGCAGAGAGTGTTGCGTGGTTGTAAGGTGTTCTAATGATGGACCTTTATAGGAAAAGTGATGCATTGCATTCAGTCTTCACAGTTAAATGACACAGGGCAGAAAGGAATTACTTTGGGAGTTGCTGGTATAAAAACCTGTTGTGAAGTACAAATCAAAAAAGAAAATTGCTCGGAATAACGGAAGACAATAGCGAATACTGGGTGAGGACTGCGCCCTGAGCCCACCCTTTTTTGAAGCCAATTAGAGCCTCAGGCTCTAATCACGTGCTTCAAAAAAAACAATAAACCCCATTGGAATCCATTTGTCAGGCGCCCTGTGTGTAGATTAGGGGCTGGATGCATGGATAGGGGGGTGGCGCCCCCACGCCCCCTATGGACGGGCCACCACTGGTCCTGGATCTGCAACAAGTAATGAAGCCAAAGCATCAGCATGACTGCCAGGGAACTAGCGTTTTATTTTTTTTAAAGGAGAGTTTAGCAATGGCAGGTTTAACCACTTGGAGCCCCGGCCATTGTAAAAAGATGGCCACAAGGTGGCTCTACTATTGACGTCCTCGGCTCCTCCGGCCACTGGGGGGCGCACGAGCGAGCGCGTGCCCGCCGCATCACTGAGGTGCCGATGCGTGTGCCTGGCGGCCGCGATGTCCGCCAGGTACCCACAATCGGCCATTACACAGCCAAGGACGTGGATCTGTGTGTGTAAACACACAGATCCATGTCCTGTCAGGGAGAGGAGACCGATGCTATGTACATAGGGACACTGATCGGTCGTCTCCCCCAGTCAGTCGCTCTTCCCCCAACAGTTACAATCACTCCCGGGACACACATTTAACCCCTTCCTCGCCCCCTAGTGTTAACCCCTTTCCTGCCAGTCACATTTATACAGTAATCAGTGCATATTTATAGCACTGTTCGCTGTATAAATGTGAATGGTCCCAAAAATGTGTCAAAAGTGTCCGCCATAATGTCACGGTCCCAATAAAAATCACAGATCGCCGCCATTACTAGTAAAATAAATTATAATAAAATAAATGTCATAATTCTGTCCCCTATTTTGTAGGCGCTATAACTTTTGCGCAAACCAATCACTATACGCTTATTGTGATTTTTTTTTTTTTTTTTACCAAAAATATGTAGAAGAATACGTATCGGCCTAAACTGAGAATTTTTTTTTTTTTTTTTTTTAAATGGGATATTTATTATAGCAAAAAGTAAAAAATATAGTTTTTTTCAAAATTGTCGCTTTTTTTTGTTTATAGCGCAAAAAATAAAAATCGCAGAGGTGATCAAATACCACCAAAAGAAAGCTCTATTTGTGAGAAAAAAAGGACGTCAATTTTGTTTGGGAGCCACGTCGCACGACCGCGCAATTGTCATTTCAAGCGACGAAGTGCCGAAAGCTGAAATTTCGCCTGGGC
This sequence comes from Rana muscosa, assembly GCA_029206835.1. Lineage (NCBI taxonomy): Eukaryota > Metazoa > Chordata > Amphibia > Anura > Ranidae > Rana > Rana muscosa. The sequence continues at coordinate 305,338,035 of CM055128.1, forward strand.
AGGAAGGGGGTATATGTGCCCAGTAAGGAAGTGGTTAATATGACAGAATACTTTAAAATTTATGTATTTACAGGTTTACATAAAAAAAAAAAAAAAACTTGCTTCTAATGATGACTTATTATATGGGGACTTATAATTCCTCAAACAGAACAAGTGCGAGTCATTAAGCGGAGGTGAGTAGCTCCTGAGAGTGTTGACCCAGCATGCTATAGAGTGACGCCAAGTGCAAATCAATGACAGCACTTCAGACTGTGCGCATAATGTCGGTAGACCCCCAAGTGTCAACTCCTCGATGTGCAGTAGACCCCCCCCCCCCCCCGAGCACCAACCTCTGAGTGAGAGTCTGGATGGCATGGACAACCCACCAGTCTGTTCCAGTCCTGTAACATGTGGGCATCACACTAGGACACATCCCCTCTTCGGTCCAGTCTATGTCATCACTGCAACATATATAATTACAATTGGCTGTCTTACCGGGGGCAGCTCATTCTAAGATTAGGTACTTTTTTTCTTCTCCTATATATTTTTTTTCTTGCTGTATAGACACAATATTACCAAAAGTATTGGGACGCCTGCCTTTACACACACATGAACTTTAATGGCATCCGAGTCTTAGTCTGTAGGGTTCAATATTGAGTTGGCCCACCCTTTGCAGCTATAACAGCTTCAACTCTTCTGGGAAGGCCGTCCACAAGGTTTAGGGGTGGCCTCGTCCTGTTCCAACATGACTGTGCACCAGTGCACAAAACAAGGTCCATAAAGACATGGAGGAGTGAGTTTAGGGGGGTGGAAGAACTTGACTGGCCTGCACAGAGTCCTGTCCTCAACCCAATAGACCACCTTTGGGATGAATTAGAGCAGAGACTGTGAGACAGACCTTCTCCAACATCAGCGCCTGACCTCACAAATGCGCTTCTGGAAGAATGGTCAAACGGTCTCATAGACACACTCCTAAACCTTGTGGACGGCCTTCCCAGAAGAGTTGAAGCTGTTATAGCTGCAAAGGGTGGGCCAACTCAATATTGAACCCTACGGACTAAGACGCCATTAAAGTTCATGTGCGTGTAAAGGCAGCCGTCCCAATACTTTTGGTAATATAGTGTATCTTGCTATCTGCACACACTGAGAGAATTTTCCTCCTGTCACAGTCACCACCATCACACGGTATTAAGCTGGACACATACATGTTCGGCCAATTCCTGCTGAATTGGCCAAGATTTGAGCGATGGGTGGCCCCTCACAGCTCAACAAAAGTTGCTTAAGAATATTTAAATCTGTGGAAATCATGGACCACGTTTTATTTACTAAGATATGATGAAGTAAATCTTAATGTTTATTTAGGGGCTGGCTGCTGAGCTCTGGGTCAGAATTGTGCTCTGGCACAGGGGTTTAGCAGCCGGCCAGAGGCTGAACGATGATTTTGCAGGTTCGAATCTAGGGTCACCTCTGAGATTGTTGGGGTCACTGATCCCATTTCACTTACTAATCTTGGTTTACTCAATTGCTCTGCAGTGGACTGACTGGCTCTGGGTTTGAGTAACCAGAAGTAATTTTTCCAAATTCAGGTTTGAATCCCGATTCAGCTTTTGGAACGTGTGAGGACATTGTACTCCGGAAGTAGAAGAATCCGCACAAGTTGCCGGGCAGAGGCCAGTAGCTCAGTGGATGATTGTGTTGACCCCGAGGGCGCCATAGACCTGAGTTCAAGTCACATGAGCTACCTACACAGAGGTGACTAGCTATATATATATAAAGTCTTGATGTTCCTGATGCTTTCTGCTAAACCTAAATAAAAATAAAAATTATTCTTAGTCCTACTTTTCACCCATCTTGCTAAGGCATCTCGTCATGAATGTTACCATATAGAGCAGTGATGGCGAACCTCGGCACCCCAGATGTTTTGGAACTACATTTCCCATGATGCTCAACTACACTGCCGAGTGCAAGAGCATTATGGGAAATGTAGTTCCAAAACATCTGGGGTGCCAAGGTTTGCCATCACTGATATAGAGTCTATGAACTTTCAAGATCCTATGATGCTTATGGGCAGGCTTGATCTACTAGGGTCTGGCTGCTAAAACCCTAAAGCAGCCTAAATAAACAGAAATGCAATATTCCAAGTCCCCGTTTTTTTACCCACCTGGGTAAGATGGGTCGCTATACACGTTATTTTCATGTATGTTACAGGCCCTAGACCAAATAAACATTCAAGGATCCTCTGGGGCTGGCCCAATGATTTAGCAACTAGCCTATGATTGGGGGAAGAGTTTGGAATGCAGGTTTGAATTTTGGTTAATCTACTTTCATTTTTAGGGGGTAACTGCTCACATTTCATTTACTAAGAGCTACTTTCCAAAGGGCTGGTTGGCTCCGGAGTTTAGTAGACGGCCCATGAGCCAGCAGAGATTTTGGAATTGCAGGTTCAAATCCTGATACATCTATTGGAGTGTGTGATAACATTTTACTGCAGAAATAGTAGAACAAACACCTGCTTTAGTGAGCAGAGGCGAGTAGCTCAGTGGATAAGAGCGTTGACCCAAGGTGCCGTAGACCTGGGTTCAAATCTATGAAAGTGCTGCAGATGGTTCAGGGTGGTTCCATGAATGTGATGTAGTCTCTAAGGGCGAGTACAAGGAAGCACAGTATACCCCGAGCTCACATCCATGAGTGAAAGTCTGGAGGCCATGGACAACCCACCAGTCGGCTCCAGTCCCAGGTCCCCACAGGCCTGTAACATGTGTGGGCATCACATTAGGTTGTGAACACCCCGCCTCTTCGGTCCACGGTCTGTGACATCACTGCAACATATATAATTAGAATGGGCTGTCTTACCGGGGCAGCCCATCCCAAAAGCAGGGACTTAGGTTTTTATTGCCTCACCCCCCCCCCCCCAGGTACTACATAGTACCTGAACCACCTACTGGTGGGACAGGGTAGTGAGTCTGAAATATCTCTCACTACCCCATTCCACCAGCAAGGGGGCTCAGGTACCATGTACTGGACTGAGAAGAGGCAGGCGCCGACCCAGGGATTTGAACTCAGGTCTCCAGCAGATACTAATCACAGCTCTTACCCACTGAGCTATCACTGCTTCATATCAACCTTTGTACTCATCCTCCTATTTCTGGACTACACCCAATAAACCTAACCAGAACTCTAGGCCCATTATCCAAAATAGAAGACAAATACTCTAGGTGCCAGAAAGAAAAAAGTATAAGTCCAACCAAGTGAAATATATTATTTTAGATGGAACATTTTTCCTTCAAATTTTTTTACAGTAGTTAAAATAGATGAAAAATATTATAAGTCACACTTTTGGATGGAACCGTCTCCAGCAGGACAAATCACTCTAATGAAGTTGTTATATTTATATCACAGGAAGTCTATTTCAGCTTTTGAAGAAGGGAAGGCAAGATATAGAATAGATGCTCAGAGGAGAATGCACAGCTGTTATCAGCCAGCAGAGTGCGCTGTTGTACCATCATCATCATAGATACACCTAGTGTACTATTCTAATCTCCTGACACAAAGTATTGTGACATTAAAGAGGAAGTAAACCCCGGCCTGTTTTCTCTGTTTTTTGAATTTTTATGTTACACATGTGTATCACAATGCATACTAGTCTACATAGATCATTTTCCAAAACGAGTCCCGCAAATTTCATTTTTTTCCACCCGTTTTTGTTTGCTCTATTTCCGGGTACTGAAATCGCCATTCTTTGTCCTGTTTGTTGAATCCTTATCTGACGTCACTTCCGCCCTTACTGGAGTCCCTCGTCGACATATTGCGCATGCGCCGTAGCGCAGTAACCAAGCCTCGATGTCGATAGCCTCCCTCGTCCGAAATATTGTGCATGCGCCGTAACCAAGCCTCGATGTCGATCGCCGTTACCGCGACAACCAGTGATACACGGCAATGACTCTGGTCTGTGTATGCCGCTGCTGTGTTCTTTCACTCCCCCTTGTGACGTCTTGTTCAGTCACACGGGGGAGTATCAGGAAGAGGAGGCGTATAGCAACGCGAGACTTCTCCTCTGTGCCGGAACAGAGGGGAAGTTCGCTTACAGTTAGTGACGGAAACCATGAAAATGAAAAACCCGCAAACTTTAGATGCCTTTTTTCAGGGTGAATAGTGCGCAAGCGCGGTGACGTCATCATAAAGGAAAAGACGATTTTACAGCTAATTACAGGGGCGAGTACACGTTCACAGGCAGCGATCAGGGTTATGGGCTAATTTTTAAAATAAGGTTGTGTCCGAGTGTCAATTTACAATAAGGTGACCAGATTTTTAAAATGAAATCCAGGGACATATTTTTTTTTTAATTTTTACTAGTAATGGCGGCAATCAGCGACTTTGCCCGTCGTTGCTGCCACCCGCCTCACAGCCTGTCAAGTCTTAAGCCCTGTACACACGGTCGGACTTTTGGCCAACAAACGTAATTTTGAGCAAGTTGGACCAACAATCCGACCGTGTGTACGCTCCATCGGACAAACTTTTTTTTTTTTGTTTTCATCGGACAAAAGTTGGGTCTGCAAACGGACAAACTTTGGGCCAACAAAAGTCCGACTATGTGTACAGAAAACCATCTGACTTTTGTCTGATGGACAAAACAAATAACGTTAAAATCAACCAACAATAGCAGAAGTTGACCAAAGGGTGGCGGTGAAGAGCAGAAAAACCACGCGATGTTGGAAGAAATTTTGGGAAAGTTTGCAGAAAAGTCAGAGCGTGTGTATGCTATGGGTGTTGCCAGCCAACTCCGTTCGGACAAAAATCCACGGAAAAGTCTGACCGTGTGTTTTGTACGAGGCTTTACTCTCCGGGCTCCGGCTACTACTGGGTGGGGAGCGGAGGAAGATCACTCCGCCAGGGAAGGCAAGAAGATAAGCAGGCAGCTGGCCGGGACTTGAGCCAAGGCAGAAGAACATGCGAGCGGAACTGAAAAAATATTCCCTCCACTCCGACCAGCACATGATCATCAGAAAGGGGGCACAGATATTGGAAAAAAAATACACCCCCCTAAGCTAGTAGGAGCGGGGGGAGGGGGGGTGTAATTCAGATTTTTTTTTACCTTTTTTTTTCTGTTTTTTAAATTGCCCCATCCCCTGTTCAAATCAAAACCGGGGACAGACTTGGACCTGGGACAGTGTCCTCAATCCGGGGATGTCTGGTCACCCTACTTTACAACCACTTTAAAGATCCTTTATTTTTGGGCAGAGGAGGGAGGAGAGTCTGGTGCCCACAAAGTTCTACAAAGAAAGGATATTTAAAATAAAAAAAAAAACAAAAAAAAACGTGCTGGACGGAATACACTGCCGTACTTTCTGACCTCCTTCTTTATATGCTATTTACCTGGCTGCCTCTGGTAGGTTCCGGATCCTGAACAAGCATGTAGGTTAGAAAGTCAGCCTAAAATCAGAACCTAACCTAAACCAGACAACATTGCACCAAAAGGCGCAGCTTATTTCCCTTCCTGATCCTAGATTTCACAGCTCCCAATACGCAGGGCGAGTAGGTCTGCTTTCCGAAAACTGCGCCTTGTAACCTTCTCTTCCTAAACTAGCTTTATTCCCAAAATGAGATTCAAATCTCATAAAGCAAGTGACCAAATCTGCTGAATGTAGCGCCAGCAGCATGATAAATAGGGCCTTCTATATATGAGAGGTAGAAAGGAGTCTGCAGTGGGTGAGAATGCATCATCCGAGTTACAAAAAGGTCAAGAAATGAGGTTCCCCGGTTACCGACAAAAGGGAATGCATTGAAGTGAATGGGAAGCCAAAACATTTTCATTTTGCATGGAGTGTGTAAGGGTTAGAACCCCTGTCAGCTTATCATTGCTGTCTGCTGGGGAGATCCCCCCTCTATTGGTGACCATGGTATGGAAAGTGATGGGAAATCCCAAATTTTAGAGTTGTCTCAGGAGCAGATGGTGAAGGTAAATACCTGTTCCAGTGACAACTGTCTAAGAAAGGATATCCCCTCATTTCAACATAGACACCTCCTTTACTTCCTGTTGGGTCTCTAGGACAAGACGACACCTCCTTTACTTCCTGTTGGGTCTCTAGGACAAGACGACACCTCCTTTACTTCCTGTTGGGTCTCTAGGACAAGTCGACACCTCCTTTACTTCCTGTTGGGTCTCTAGGACAAGACGACACCTCCTTTACTTTCTGTTGGGTCTCTAGGACAAGACGACACCTCCTTTACTTCCTGTTGGGTCTCTAGGACAAGACGACACCTCCTTTACTTCCTGTTGGGTCTCTAGGACAAGACGACACCTCCTTTACTTCCTGTTGGGTCTCTAGGACAAGACGACACCTCCTTTACTTCCTGTTGGGTCTCTAGGACAAGACGACACCTCCTTTACTTCCTGTTGGGTCTCTAGGACAAGACGACACCTCCTTTACTTCCTGTTGGGTCTCTAGGACAAGTCGACACCTCCTTTACTTCCTGTTGGGTCTCTAGGACAAGACGACACCTCCTTTACTTTCTGTTGGGTCTCTAGGACAAGACGACACCTCCTTTACTTCCTGTTGGGTCTCTAGGACAAGACGACACCTCCTTTACTTCCTGTTGGGTCTCTAGGACAAGACGACACCTCCTTTACTTCCTGTTGGGTCTCTAGGACAAGACGACACCTCCTTTACTTCCTGTTGGGTCTCTAGGACAAGACGACACCTCCTTTACTTCCTGTTGGGTCTCTAGGACAAGACGACACCTCCTTTACTTCCTGTTGGGTCTCTAGGACAAGACGACATCTCTTTAACTTCCTGTTGGGTCTCCCGGACAAGACGTAAAAGGAAATCCTTACAGGGCTTTCAACTATTCTCTACTCTATTCGGGAAAAAAAGTTTGCTTTAGATATACTTCATCATCTAGATGCAAAATTAAAGTCTTGAGTGTGTGATCCGCATTCCCTTATCATCATAAGGTATTAAAGTGATTGTTATTATTTAACCCTTTCCATACCGGGCTTTTTATATCACTTCCATACCGGGCCTATTCTGGCACTTCTCTCCTACACTTCTCTTTTGCTAGAAAATTACTCAGAACCCCTAAACATTATATATATGTTTTTTTTAGCAGACACCCTAGGGAATAAAATGACGGTCGTTCCAACTTTTTTTCTTGCACAGTATTTGTGCAATAATTTTTCAAACGCCTTTTTTTTGAAAAAAAAATAATGGTTTCATGAATTAAAAAATAACAAAAAAAGTAAAGTCAGCCCAATTTTTTTGTAAAATATGAAAGATGATGTTACGCCGAGTTAATAGATACCCAACATGTCACGCTTTAAAATTGCGTACACTCATGGAATGGTGCCAAACTTCGGTACTTAAAAATCTCCATAGGCGACGCTTTGAACATTTTTACAGGTTACCAGGTTAGAGTTACAGAGGAGGTCTAGTGCTAGAATTGTTGCACGCGCTCTAACACACGCGGCGATACCTCACATATGTGGTTTGAACGGCGTTTACATATGTGGGTGGGACTTGCATGTGTGTTCGCTTATGAGTGCAAGCTATTGGGGACGGGCGTTTTAAAAAAAAAAATATTTTTTTTTTTACTTAATTTTTTTTTTATTTTTACACTTTTTTTTTTTGATCACTTTTATTCCTATTACAAGAAATGTAAACATCCCTTGTAATAGGAATGGTGTGTGACAGGTCCTCTTTATGGACAGATGGGGGGTCATTAAGACCCCACATCTCTCCTCCAGGCTGGAAAGCATGAGATTGTGAAAAAAAATTCACCAATCTCATGCTTACTAGCCGCAATGGCGGCTTTGTTTATTTCTGAGGACCCGGGCGTGACGTCATCACATCGCGCCCAGGCCTCCGACTGTCAGAGATGACTGGTGACCATCTGGTCACCAGTTATCTCTATGCTCATCACGTGACTCCACCACCGGCACCGGACGATTCTCTCCGGGTGCCCGATGGCACGGGAGAGCCCGGAGAAGCACCGGATGGCGGCGGGAGGGGGGAGGGATGTCCCCTCCCGCCGCCTATAAGAACGATCAAGCGTCGGAACCGCCGCTATGATCATTCTTATCGTGCACAGAATCGCCAGCATGAAAGAATGATATCTGAATGATGCCTCTAGCTGCAGACATCATTCAGATATCCCCCCACAAACCCAGGACGTCATATGAAGTTCACCCAGGGAGAGAGGGTTCCTGCCGGCGTCATTTTACAATGACCCGGTATTGACTTTAATTTTGCATCTAGATGATGAAGTATATCTAAATCAAACTTTTTTTTTTTTCCCTGGTTGGGTAGAGAATAGTTGAAAGCCCTGTAAGGATTTTTGATTTCCCTTTTCTCCTTGTCCTAGAGACCCAACAGGAAGTAAAAAGTAAAAAGAGATGTCTTTGTTGCAATGAGGGGATATCCTTTCTTAGACTTTCCATTTTATAAATAACAAACATGTTATACTTACCTGCTCTGTGTAATGGTTTTGCACAGAGCAGCCCTGATCCTCCTCTTCTCAGGTCTGCCACCAGTGCTGTCCGCTCCTCCCCCTGCCGAGGGCCCCCATAGCAAGCTGCTTGCTATGGGGGCACTCATGCGTGCTGGCTCCCAAGCAGCGTTCTGTGTGTCTATTGACACATAGCGCTGCTCAGCACCTCCCTTCTTCCTCCCCGCTGGCTGTGATAGACAGCAGCAGGAGCCAATGGCTCCCACTGCTGCCTCTCTGTCCAATGAGGAGAGAGAGAGCTAAGAGAGCCGCTGCTCTCGCACACATTGCTGGATAGAGATTGGGCTCAGGAAAGTGTAAGGGTGGGCTAAGTTTTCATTAGAAGATACCTTTTGTGTTCTGTAAATGCAGACCTGGATCACAGAGCTGCTGACTCACAACAACCCCTCAGATCATCACTCTACAATTGTCACACAACCATCAATACAAATATCAGACACTTTTGTAAGAACTAAACTTTTTTTTTTTTGGTTTAATTTAATAAAAAAAAAAAAAATGACAGATCACACAACTGGCCACCATTTCTCATTGTTTGGCTGCTACAAAAAAACAGAGGCACTTGACAACCGGCTTCCTGTCTTGTCTGGAAATGGCTCACACTCCCCAGACACAGAGATCACAGGAAATCATCATTGACATCGTCGTCATCATCATCATCCCTTGCCAGAGCTTCGATATTGTGAGTGATGTCTGTGATCATGCGGTTGAAGGAGTGGGAGGGCGAGCTCGGCGAGCAGCTGTCGTAGTTCCGCACCGCCGAGGCCGACGTGTTGCTCATGCTGCGCTTAATCCTCCCGAAACTGTCTGTCAGGATCCCTCCATCCCTTATCCCGATGCTCTCCAGGAAACCTTCGAAGTAGCCGATGTCCATGTCAGGGATGAAAGGTCTGAGGCCTGGGAAGACACAACAATCACTAATGTGAGGTCAGTACAACACCTCCTCTCATCTGGGGGAGAAGAATAAAAAGAACAGGCCCATAATCCTCACCAGATCCTACTTTGGAGGCCAACAAGAGTAATCAGATCCGATTCAACTGCCCACAGGCATGTCTGTTAGACCCCTTTCACATGGAGGCAGCTTTCAGGCGATTTAGCGCTAGAAATAGTGCCTGAAAACTGCCTCCCATTCATTGCAATAGGTGCTTTCACACTGGGGTGGACCGCGTGCAGGACATTAGAAAAAGTCCTGCAAGTAGCATCTTTGGGGCAGTTTGGGAGCGCTGTATACAGCACTTCCAAAACGCCCCTGTCCATTGCAACGAATGGGCAACGCTTCCAAAGCACCTGAAAAGTGCTTTGGAAGCGCCGCAACACGGGTGTTTTTAACCCTTTTTGGGTTAAAAGCGCCCGGCTAGCGGCTGAAAGGTGACACAAAAGCGCCACTTACAGTGCTACAGCGGCGCTTTAGCATGAATGCACGGACAGCCCCAGTGTGAAAGGGGTCTTAGGAATTTGTACATTCGGGTCATCTCTTAAAATAATTATAAATACAATTTTTTATTTTTTTTTTTAAACAAACAGGTTTATACTTACCTGCTCTGTGCAATGGAATTGCACAGGGCAGCCCTGTGCAATGGAATTGCACAGGGCAGCCCTGAACTTCTTCTTCCTGGGTCCCCCTCTAGCATTTCTAGCTTCTCCTTTCTGGCAAGTGACCCCCATTAGGAAGCAGCTCATGCGGGCTCGCTCTCGAGCCTTGCTGTCTGCGTCTATAGACATGCTCCCTCCACACTGGCTTTGATTGACAGCAGCGAGAGCCTCAAAAAAAGCCTGTGAGACCAGGAAGTGAGGGGAGAGAGCTGCTGCAGATGGGCACAGCGCTGGATGGAATGAGGGCTCAGGTAAGTGTAAGGGGGAGTGAGGGTGGATGCATTAATGTGGAAGTCCATGCAAAATCTAAAATCCCTGCATCTATACACAACAGGGATCTGACACTGACCTCTCTATCCCTGTAAAGAGAAGATGAGTATACATACCTTTTTGGAAGCTGATCTGACCCGCTCCGCACCGGAAGCTCTGCAGAGGACACGGAGGACAACGGTTATGAAATGAATGGGAAGTGACATCACTCATAGAGTTACTATGGGGCTTCTGTTGTTCTCCGCCTCCTCTGCACCACAGAGAAGCTGCGGCTGACAGCTCAGCGTGGGATCCGTTCGGAGCGGGTCAGATCAGCTTCCAAAAAAGGTATGTACACTCATCTTTTCTTTATAGGGATACAGAGATCAGTGTTAGATCTGTGGTGTCTATAGATGCAGGGATTTTAGATTTTGCATGGACTTCCACTCTAAGGTAATTTTTTTTTTAGACTTTATACCATTGTAGGGGGACCTTTTAGCATCAATAAATGTCCCATCTCTCTCCTCCCCTTCCCACCTTGATAAAATGCTGACAGTGTTTTATTTTTTTATATATATTGCAAATATCTTATTTTTGCATTGTTTAGTTCACTTCCTTATTCCTCATCTACACAAGGGTGAGGAAGTATTCCCTTCCACTGCCTCCTGGGGTAATAAGATACATATCCCAGGAGGCTGTAGTCTCCTTCCCCATGAAATCCTGAGATGTCTCACCAGTGGAATACATGGGGCCAGATCTTCATCTGCGGATGTGCTACAAGCACCAGGAATAGGCAGCCAGTTCTCCATGATAAGCAAAACAAAGTAGGGCTGTGGAAATCAACTAGTAATTCCTCGATTAATCGATTAATTCTTTTGATCGGTACTCACCTCTCCGCCAGCTTCCGGGTCTTCAGGGAGTTCCGTCGGAGATCCGGTGACGTCACGGACACCGGCGGGGCTTTCCGTGTCCATCTGAAGGGCTCCTTTGCTGTGCCTTCATATCTGCATGCCGGCGGGACCTTACTATCTGCCACACGCAAGGGCTGTTACACTTCCCTCTATCACTTCCCTCTATCAACCTGGGATTCTACAGCCATCCACTGGGAGTTGTGATAGTTCCCTTCACAGGACATCTACATGCCGACGGACTGATGTTAGCCCCTCCTCAACTGGATTCAGAAGTGGTATCGTTGTACACATTTTTATACCAGTATCATACTTGGCTACATGTTTTTATGACTGCTTTTGCTACCGTTTGGTATTACTCGCACCATTTTTACAGTTTATGTAGCTACATCGATTTTTATCTCCAGTGCAATATTTATTTTGTTACCTACTTGAAGACTATAAAAGTTTTAATGCTATTCCCATCGAGCGCTGCCTTAGTGTGTTTTTTGTATCCTGCTATCCATTTTTCCAGTGGTCGGGAGCTGCACTGGGAATCGACCTGCAAGGAGATCAGCTAAAAGTAGTTGGATCTGTATGTGCGTTTAGAATTAATCAAAATTAGTCGATTAAAATAAAAATCAATTAATCAAACACGAAAATTTTAATCAGTAACAGCCCTAAAACAAAGATATTAATATTGGATGGGACGTGCAGCAGAAGTGCGGAGGGTGAGAAGGGGGCAATGCACGATTCTCTAGGCTTGTAAGTATCTTTATGCAGCATAAAATCAGATCTAAGGTAGCACTTATTGTGGAAGTTTGGTAGACCTGGATAGGCTGATGCCTATTCCTGACCCGGGCCGCCCTATGGCTATTGCTGGGTTAGGGTGATTTTGGCATCAGGGGGAGGATACGTTTTTTGTTTTTTTTTAAATATGTGCTGTTGCCTCTTGGGGTAGTTCAAAATGTACTATCCTACCCCCCAGGGGCCGGGAAACCTGTAATTTTCTTCTGTTTGTCATATGCTGATGTTCTGCCTTGGTTGGGGTTACAGATTAGTAATCCCCTTTGATGTAACTTTGTTATTTTTCCTGAAACAATTTCAATACATTTCTTATAGAAGAAATAATAAATAAATAAAAATAACATCTAAAGTAACAGACAAAAATGTGAATGACTTTCTTGTGAGAGGTGCGAAGTCCGATTTAAGGTACATAATTATGATATGACAATTAATTCGATCATTTCCTGCGATTAAACAGGTGGGATCATTCCATTCAATTGTTTCAGTGAGCTCATAATTGACCTTGAGTCAGCTGTGGTTTGATGATCGAATGTAATATGGATCATTTATACCAGGGGTCTCCAAACTTTCTAAAGAAAGGGCCAGTTTACCGTCCTTCAGACTTTAGGGGGGCCGGACTGTGCCCAGTGGGAGTAAACAATGCTCAATCTTTGTTATTAGGGGGAGAAATAGTTGGTATCATTGGGAGGAATGGTGCCCTATTGTTGGTGTCAGTGGAAGGAATAGCGCCCCCCTCGTTGGGGTCAGTGGAAGGAATAGCGCCCCCCTCGTTGGGGTCAGTGGAAGGAATAGCGCCCCCCTCGTTGGGGTCAGTGGAAGGAATAGCGCCCCCCTCGTTGGGGTCAGTGGAAGGAATAGCGCCCCCCTCGTTGGGGTCAGTGGAAGGAATAGCGCCCCCCTCGTTGGGGTCAGTGGAAGGAATAGCGCCCCCCTCGTTGGGGTCAGTGGAAGGAATAGCGCCCCCCTCGTTGGGGTCAGTGGAAGGAATAGCGCCCCCCTCGTTGGGGTCAGTGGAAGGAATAGCGCCCCCCTCGTTGGGGTCAGTGGAAGGAATAGCGCCCCCCTCGTTGGGGTCAGTGGAAGGAATAGCGCCCCCCTCGTTGGGGTCAGTGGAAGGAATAGCGCCCCCCTCGTTGGGGTCAGTGGAAGGAATAGCGCCCCCTCGTTGGGGTCAGTGGAAGGAATAGCGCCCCCTCGTTGGGGTCAGTGGAAGGAATCGCGCCCCCTCGTTGGGGTCAGTGGAAGGAATCGCGCCCCCTCGTTGGGGTCAGTGGAAGGAATCGCGCCCCCTCGTTGGGGTCAGTGGAAGGAATCGTGCCCCCTCGTTGGGGTCAGTGGAAGGAATCGTGCCCCCTCGTTGGGGTCAGTGGAAGGAATCGTGCCCCCTCGTTGGGGTCAGTGGAAGGAATCGTGCCCCCTCGTTGGGGTCAGTGGAAGGAATCGTGCCCCCTCGTTGGGGTCAGTGGAAGGAATCGTGCCCCCTCGTTGGGGTCAGTGGAAGGAATAGTGCCCCATTGTTGGTATCAGTGGAAGGAATTATTCCCTATTGGTATTTTCCAATGAATTGCTAGTTTTTCGCTCACACCTAAAATCGATCATAGGCCCCCTCTCACACAGGGCAGAATTTGATTTGCTCGGCAGGGGGTTGGTCCACTGATCCTCTGCTGAGTGTAGCAGATTGGGCAGATGACAGGTCCGTATCCACTCAGTTTATGCAGATCGGACATAGGCAGAGCCTGCTCCGCTCTATGAGCAGTCAGGTGTAAACGGACCAACTGTCTCTTTACAACTGACTGCCCTCCGATCCACCTCTACGGAAATGGACAGATCCCCTTCCATTTTTCTTTTTTTTTTAGCGGACCACATCGGATTGGAGGTAGGCGGGTGTAAACGAACACAAGTCCATAGGCATACATGGCAGTGGCGGGGATCGGGCAGCGGCATCCAATCAGGTCCACCTAAAAACTAACAGGCGGACCTGATTGGATCACCTGTGTGAAAGGGGTCTTAATCGCTACATGTATGGCCACTGTCAGAAATATGGATGCCGACTTGTTTTAACTGGTTCAGGCTCCAAGGCCAACGTTGGTTTCTGGCTCATTAGAAGCCCAGGAACATGCGATCCCCAATTGCATATTTCTTTCCTTCACAGGCTCATTTGAAAGCAGAACTCCAGTGAAAAAACAAAAAAAACACGTACAAATTAAAATCTTATTGTCTTGTCTTACAGCACTGAGCCTAGGTTTCCACTATTGCGACCTAAAAGTCGCGCAATTTTTTTTGCCGCGACTTGAAGCAATGCCTGTGTATTATTGAGGTCTATGGACCTCAAGTCGCATCAAAGTGGGACCAAAGAAGTACAGGGATTACTTTGAAGTCACACAGATATGAACGTTACTCATTGGAAATCATGGGGTACGACTTGTCATGTGACTTTGCAGTCTCAAGTCGCAGGACAAGTTGCACAAGTGGAAACGGAGCCTGAAAGTGTCTATAATGTTTTGCAGAAACAGAACAGCAAATGCAAAGCTAGTTACATATTACAGCTGTGATTCCTACCAAGCAGAAGGAATTTTCTGTTTTCTCCGTACAGATGCAGCAGCTCCCGGCAGTAGTCCTTCACATCCATCCCAAGGCGATATTCCCGCAGGAGACACGCAAAGCGATAGATCTCCACAGGGGCAAGCTTGTTTCTCAACTACAAAGATAAAAAGTTCCAAAAATGACTTTACAGCAATGGACAGAACCACTCATCCTCATAGAGGGCCAATGAAAACCTGCCTGCAGTCCCCCCTCCCCCATCAGTAGTAGTAAAGTAACGCTGAACTATGGGCCAATATCAATTCAAAGTTCCAGTTTTGCTTAATATTAATTAAAAGATTTAGAAAAAAAAACTGTGAACATCCCTTGTATTAGAATCCTGCCTGCTTCTGTTCTGATCAGATTGCATTTTCTTTCAATGGGCCGCTGACATTTTTCAAAATGAGGGCAAAATGGGAAGTTCTGCAAATACATCGGGGGGAGATTTACTAAAACTGGAGCAATCAGAATCTGGTGCAGCTGTGCATGGCAGCCAATCAGCTTCTAACTTCAACTTGTTCAATGAAGCTTTGACAATAAAACCTGGAAGCTGATTGGTTTCTATCTAGAGTTGGACCAGATTATGTAAAGCATGTCACTATAAATACTATAAATAAATGTCCTATTACCATGTAATAATTATGCAAATGGGGAAACAATAAAAAAGTATTTAAACAAAAAAAAAAAAAAGGAGTTGGACCAGATTTTGGACTCTCCTGCTTTAGTAAATAACCCCCCCCCCCCCCAGTGTGTACAGCAGGGGGACAATATATTTCCTGGGTATAACACCTGGGGGGAGACTGGAAAGTGCACAATCTGGTGCAGCTCTGCAAAGAAACCAATCAGCTTCCAGGTTTTAAGCTCCATTCACACCAATGGGTTTTTTTTTTTCCTTTCTTTTTGCAGAAACGCAGGACATATTTTTTTTTTTAACATGGGTTCCTATGGAACACGTTCACATTAATGCATTTTTTGTGCAAATTGACAGCGCTATAGAAGTACCTGTAATAAATAATATTTGTGATGTTATCATATCCCAGTTATTTTATTTTATAGGGTTTTATTTATTTATTTATGTCTAGACTTCTCCATTTTCCCCCCCATACATAAAAGATAAAGGTTTGTATTCTCACAGTGATCATGTAATCCTGCAGCTGCTCCAGGGGCACTCCGGTCTGATCGCCATCACTGGCGCCCGATGCCAAACTCTGCTCAGACATGGCGAACGAAGGAGACGACTCGCCGCTGTAATGCACTTCAAATGTGTCGTGAGAGCCATTACTGAGAGGAGGGAGAAGACATTTGTAATTGTCAGAACGAAGGAGTTCCTCCTACATAAAAGGCCAAGAGTTCTTCTACATTTTAAGTACTAATCACAGTACTAGTGCCAGGCTTTATTGGAATGAGCTACCGTATATACTCGAGTATAAGCCGACCCGAATATAAGCAGAGGCACCTAATTTTACCACAAAAAAATGGGAAAACGTATTGACTCGAGTATAAGCCTAGGGTGTCCATCTGCATGCCTCAGTGTGCCTCACTGTGTCCATGCCTCACTGTGCCCATGACTAGACTGACGTTTAACATGGGAGTCTATGGAAGGGGTGATGGGGCTACATGTGTGCCAAGTTTCGGGTCCAGGGGACCTACGACCAGCCGGTACCGGGTCCCCAAAGTGCAGGAGATCAGGCGCAAAATGGTGACTCGAGTATAAGCCGAGGGGGCCATTTTCAGCACAAAAAAATGTGCTGAAAAACTTGGCTTTTACTCGAGTATATACGGTACCTTTACCATGTAGAGAGATTCCTTCTCACTACCATTTTCTTCAAGCCATTCTACCACAGATCCCAATTCCCTTATCTACATTACACCATTGCATTTTTCCCTTAGTGGCATTATGCAAGCACTTCCATAAGGCTTTCCTCATATAGATTCCAGGACTAGACAGCTCCAATGATTTATAACTAAACCCACATCATAAAAAAAAAAAACTATCAATAACTGCTTGCCGACTAGCCGCCCCCATTATACTGCGGCAGGTTGGCATAGCTGCACAAACTGCTGTAGGTGTACGTCGGGCGATTTAAGAGCTATAGGAGGCGCGCGCAATGCGTTAGACGCCGGTGCCGATGCGCGTGGCCAGCAGCCGCACTGTCCGCCGGCAACCCGCGATCGCTCCTCAGAGAGCCAGAACGGGGATCTGTCAATGTAAACAGACAGATCCCCGTTCTGTCAGGGCAGTAGAGAGATCTGCTGTTCCTAGTGATCAGGAACAGCGATCTCTCTCCACTCCTTGTCAGCCCCCTCCCCCCACAGTTAGAAACACCTCCCCAGGACACACTTAACCCCTTGATCGCCCCCTAGTGTTAACCCCCTTCCCTGCCAGTGACATTTATACAGTTATCAGTTAGCTCTGATGGCTGTATAAATGTCAATGGTCCCATCACTGATCACCGCCATTACTAGTAAAATAATAATAATAATAATAATAATAATAATAATGTCATAAATATATCCCCTATTTTGTAGACGCTATAACTTGATGATGAAGTGCCTCCAAACGTGAAACTTGTAGAGCAAAGCAAGACTTACATTTCTGAATTTACTGGATCTATGAATAAGGCCATCCACTCCCTGTGTACATCGTTCAACCCGGTTTTTGTGTGTTGGATATGCATTGTTTTATCCGAGTCTTACATGGTTATTGTAACTCCTGGGAAGTGTGATTAGAACTTTATTCTGGATCCTATACTAATGTTTACTATAAATGTAATTTTTTCTTAAAATGTATTAATGTACTTTTATTAAGATATCTTTTTCTATAAATAAAAAACCCCTAGATTTTTTACAATATCTACCTATGTGCCGTCTAAAGTCCATTTCCTAGTTCCATTAGTGGTCCCAAAAAAGTGTCAAAAGTGTCCGATCTGTCCGCCGCAATCCCGCTAAAAATCGCTGATCACCGCCATTACTAGTAAAAAAAAAAAAAATAATAATAAAAATTTCATAAATATATCCCCTATTTTGTAGACGCTATAACTTTTGCGCAAACCAATCAATATACGCTTATTGCAAATTTTTTTTACCAAAAATATGTGGAAGAATACGTATCGGCCTAAAAAAAGGGAAGAAATTATTTTTTATTTATTTATTTTTTTTGGGATATTTATTATAGCAAAAAGTAAAAACATATAGTTTTTTTTTTCAAAATTGTCTTTTTTTGTCTATAGCGCAAAAAATAAAAACCGCAGAGGTGATCAAATACCACCAAAAGGAAGCTCTATTTGTGGGGAAAAAAAGGACATCAATTTTATTTGGGTACAGCTTCGCACAACCGCGCAATTGTCAGTTAAAACATTGCAGTGCCGTATCGCAAAAAATGGCCTGGTCATTAAGGGGGAAAATCCTTCCGGTCCTTAAGTGGTTAAAACAGTTTATTGATATTAATTACTTATTTTTACTCCGTATTCCAAAGGGCTGTATTTATTTATTTTTAACATGTGACCAGCAGAAGAGGACTAGAAGCTCCTCCTGCAGACAGGCTGGGAGAAAGCTGGGTTATTTTTTTGTATTAAAATAATTACCATGCCGTCATCCACATACAGAAATAGAAGGGACAATGTCAATTAAACTGTGTGTGTGTGTGTGTAAACATTTTTTGGAGTGTGTGTGTGTGTGTGTTTACTGTCACTTTAACCAGTTAACAACCGCCCACCACACATATACTGCGGCAGGGTGGCCGCTCTGCTCCAGATCATGTACCTAGTACGTGATCTGACACTCCTGTGTCTGGGGTGCGCTTTCCCGGCAGCGACCTGCTCCTGCTGTGATTATACACAGCAGGAGCCCAGCAGCGGATACCATGGACTCAATGTCCACCGCCACCCGGTGATTGTACAGGGCACACTGATCCTGTGTTTCTGATAAGCGGAAACACGGATCTTTGCCTTCCCCTAGTCAAAGCACCTCCCCCACAGTGAGTAAGCACTTGTTAGGCATACATTTAACCCTTTGATCGCCCCTGATGTTAACCTCTTCCCAGCCAGTGTCATTAGTGTCACTGGTCCCCAAAAAGTGTCAATTAGGTGTCCGATTTGTCCGCTGCAATATCGCAGTCTCGCTATAAGTTGCTGATCGTTACTAGTAAAAAATAAATAATAAAAAATATCCCATAGTTTGTAGACGCTATAACTTTTGCGCAAACCAATCAATATATGCTTATTGGGATTTATTTATTTTTTTACCAAAAATATGTAGAAGAATACATATCGGCCTAAATTGATAAAGAAATTAGATTTTTTTATTTTATTTATTGGACATGTTTTATAGCAGAAAATAGAAAATATTGTGGTTTTTTTTCTAAATTGTCGCCATTTCCTTTTTTGCACAAAAAATGAAAACCACAGGGGTGATCAAATACCCCCAAAAGAAAGCTCTATACGTGGAGCAATTGTCACTTACATTAACGCAGTGCCGTATCGCAAAAAATGGCCTGGATATGGGGGGGGGGGGATCTTTCATAGCTGAAGTGGTTAAGTAGTGTAATCTTTTAAACAGACTAATTAAAAAAAAAAAATGTATTGTTTAAAATAATTTTCTAGTGCCTCGAATATGAACTGTCTGGGTTGCTCTCACTCCCAGTCACACTCTCAGATTTCCATTACAAGTTGCACTTGGTTCCGGTCCCCCCAGATCTTCCTATTGGTCAGGAACATTAAAGGATAATGATATTCTGGACATAAATTTCTAGATTATCATCAGGCAGATAGAAGCCCTCCTAACAATACCAACCACTCATCCCAATGGGGGAGGGGGGGGGTGCTGGTTAAATGCTGCTGAGGGGTCGCAGTGGCTGCAATTGATGGGCACAGTGGCTGCAATTGATGGGCACAGTGGCTGCAATTGATGGGCACAGTGAGGCTGAAATTAATGGGTTTTTATTTTTTCTGTATTTTGCGCCCACTCCCACACCCCCCCCCCCTCCCAAAAAAAAAAAATTTGGAGCACCAGCCGGCACTGAACCCAGTCATCGTAGTTCAACTAGCTGACTACCAGCAGCATTCCTCCTTGTGCACAGTTCCCCCATAGCAGCAAATTTAATTAGGTACACTGGGTGCAGCCAGCACTTTATGAGCCCGCACTGGCATTTACAGACAGGGCAGATGGATAACATTGCTTACAAATGCAATATTATCACCTTATCAGTCTTCTAAGAAAGATGGGGACCCTCCCTTTACCTGGGGCAGAAATATAAGGAGCTCCATATCCAGCTCCAACTAACAGTGACAAGTATATGAGAAGAGAGACAATTCTATATGTCATTACTTACAAAGAGCTGCAACAGCTGTAGTCTGCATCATAGGAGAAAGTCCCATCTGTGTGTGAGCTGTCACCTGAAATAAAGTAGAAGGTGAAAGAAAATGAATGCAAAAACATCTACATGCAAAGCCTAGAATATATCCAGCATACTCTATACCAGGGGCTACAAACATTCTACACAAAAGGAGGACTGGACTGTGGCCAGTGAGAATGCTGCAGGATTGGTGGTCAGTGGGATTTAAAAAAATGACCTAGTGCCTATGTTCAAGTAGGTGGAGAAATAAGTACCCTATAGTTTATATCAGTGAGAGGAATAGTGCCCTATTGTGGGTGTCAGAAGAAGGAATAGTGCCCCATCATTGGTGTCAGTGGGAGGAATAGTACCTGATTGTTTATATCAGTGGGAGGGGGGGGGTGGATAGTGCACTATTGTTGGTTTTAGTAGAAGGAATTGTGCCCCATCATTGGTGTCAGTGGGAGGAATAGTGCCCCATCATTGGTGTCAGTGGGAGGAATGGTGCTCCATTGTTAATGTCAGTGGGGGGATTAGTCCCCCATTGTTGGTGTCGGTAGAAGGAATAGTGCCCCATCATTGGTGTCAGTGGGAGAAATAGTACCCAATTGTTTATATCAGTGGGGGGGATAGTGCACTATTGTTGGTTTCAGTAGAAGGAATGGTGCTCCATTGTTGGTTTCAGTAGAAGGAATTGTGCCCCATTGTTGGTTTCAGAAGAAGGAATTGTGCCCCATTGTTGGTTTCAGAAGAAGGAATTGTGCCCCATTGTTGGTTTCAGAAGAAGGAATTGTGCCCCATTGTTGGTTTCAGAAGAAGGAATTGTGCCCCATTGTTGGTTTCAGAAGAAGGAATTGTGCCCCATTGTTGGTTTCAGAAGAAGGAATTGTGCCCCATTGTTGGTTTCAGAAGAAGGAATTGTGCCCCATTGTTGGTTTCAGAAGAAGGAATTGTGCCCCATTGTTGGTTTCAGAAGAAGGAATTGTGCCCCATTGTTGGTTTCAGAAGAAGGAATTGTGCCCCATTGTTGGTTTCAGAAGAAGGAATTGTGCCCCATTGTTGGTTTCAGAAGAAGGAATTGTGCCCCATTGTTGGTTTCAGAAGAAGGAATTGTACCCCATTGTTGGTTTCAGAAGAAGGAATTGTGCCCCATTGTTGGTTTCAGAAGAAGGAATTGTGCCCCATTGTTGGTTTCAGAAGAAGGAATTGTGCCCCATTGTTGGTTTCAGAAGAAGGAATTGTGCCCCATTGTTGGTTTCAGAAGAAGGAATTGTGCCCCATTGTTGGTTTCAGAAGAAGGAATTGTGCCCCATTGTTGGTTTCAGAAGAAGGAATTGTGCCCCATTGTTGGTGTCAGTGGGAGGAATGGTGCTCCGTTGTTAATGGCAGTGTAAGCGATGGTGCCCCATCAGTGGTGTCAGTGGGAAGAATTGTTCCCCACTATTAGTGTCAGTGTGTCTTGGTGTCAAAGGAAGGGGTGCCTCGAGGCCCGGATAAAGGCAATCACTGCTCTATATGATCTCTCTACAGCACATTGCCTCTGATAAAACAGATAGTGTCAGGTGGCTGAGCTCTTACAGAAGCATTCAGGTGGATCCACATACAGTTGGGCAAATGATGTCACAGCAGTCTATATATGACTGAATTCCTGGCATGGGGAGGGCTGGGCCAGGGGGCAGGGTGGCAATTGCCTTCCAGGCCGCCCTAACTTATGTCCAAAATGGCCAGCAGCTGCTGCCCGCTACCATTGTCTTTTTTATTCTGGTCTAGGAAGTCGGCCGGGGGCACGGCCATGGCGGCCGACCACTAGCTGTTGCATTCCGGGAGTTGTAGTCCGCGCTCAAGCTTTCGGTGGGTGGAAAACACAGCAGCGCAGAGGAAACTACAACTCCCTGGGACCAGATTCTTAGAAGCAGACAGAGGCAGGGCGTGCCAGGGAGTCGGGCTGCAGGGCTGGGCGCTGGCTGCAACTTGACCCCAGGATCAGGAGCGTTACCCCCCCAGGAGACCGTGGCATGCAAGGACCTGCTGAGGTGAGAGACCCTGACACCCCTAGCTGACCCCCCATCTCCCCCACCATACACCAAATGTAACCTGCCCCAGTGATCAGGCTTCATTGATGGGCACTGGAGTTGGCTGCACTGATGAGCACTGGTGAGGCTGCATTGAAAAACCAGGTGGGCCATGGATGGTGAGCTGATTCGGCGGTTCAGTGGGCCACTTGACTGGACTTGCCCCCCCCCCCCCCCCCCCCCAGGCCTAAGGCTACCAGCCCTCCCCTGTTCCTGGCTGCAACAAATTAAACCAACATGCTGTTCACAGGATGTGCATGAAGCTTCAACTGTTAAAATGAGGGGAGGTGAAATAGGTGCCCCAAGGACCATTAGTGTGTATTTCATGTGTAGAAATAAATGCCTGGAGCTGCAGCACTGTGAGCGGCTCCTATTGCCTTGTGTACAACCTGTGTGCCCAGGCTTCAGCATTAAATGTAGGCTGTAATACACAGAGGACATCTGCACATTGATAATGTGAGCAGAACACAGGAACTACATACTCAGTGCCGTGTGTGTGTGTGTGTGTGTGTGCCTATCCATGGTATTACAACCTCCATTTACCATTAGGTTACCTTCCAACAATCTCTTGTAGTGCCAGTGTGGCCAGTATGTGTCTCATATAAACATGCATGCAGGGCAGCCACCAGAGAATTTTGGGCCCATTACACAGCTTAAGGCCTGGGCCCCCCGGGCCTGACCACTAACATTCCCCAGGGCCCGCCCACTGGCCATCCCACCGAATCCTTCAGTGCATCCACTTTTGTTTTAACATTCTTACAACTTATTATATGAAAATTAATCCAATCCATTAAAAGTGACATCACCAAGAGATGGCCCAACCCAGCACAGAGACATCCCAACCCAGCACAGAGACATCCCAATCCAGCAAAGAGACATCCCTATATAGCAAAGACAGAGCCCCATAAATTCAGCAAAGAGACATACCCATATATTCAGAAATGAGACATCCCCATCCAGCAAAGAGACATCCCCATATATTCAGAAATGGGGCATCCCCATCCAGCAAAGAGACATCCCCATAAATTCAGAAATGAGAGATCCCCATCCAGCAAAGCGACATCCTCATATATTCAGCAAAGGGACATCCCAATCCAGCTAAGAATTGGCCCAATCCAACAGAGACATCCGCATATAGCAAGGAGACTCCCCATATAGCAAAGAGACGGCCTAATCCAACAAAGAGACAGCCACAGTACAGGCCCACATCCAGCAAAATTGTCAAGCAATTTACCATTGTGATGTCTAACAACTTGTCTCCAGACCAGTCCCCAGTGAGCACTGCAGGCTACACACAGTGCAGCTCTTCAACGCGGATGAACTGCAACTGGCATGGCGCCCAAACCAGCATCTGGTCTGCAGAGAGAGGCGGAGTGCAGATGATATCACTCCACCTTCCCCCTGCAGCTGGACCTAAGTGAGGTGCATCGGCTCACTCGGTGGCCCCCCTGCTTTAGCAATGGCTAGTTACTACAGCAGCAACAACACGTTGGCTGGGGCCCGGGCGCCTGGACCTCCGGGCCCCCTACATGTGTGTGGGCTGTCCCCCCTTAATGGCTGCCCTGCCTGCATGCATAGAACCCAACCAAGTTGCAGTGGAACGCTAGTGTACCCCAAGATGATCGACTAAGATTATTATTAGGACTACAATTCATCAATTTAAAAGGGACAATGTCTGCAAAAATGATGTATATATTGAAGATAAACTTTAATGTGTCACCTGCAAGACGAGAGCCCAGCGTTATGGAGTGTGGGCATGAATTATATTCCACTTGCCACCTGAATGAGTGAGTTTAGTGTTATGCAGCAAAATGAATCCAGACATTGATAAAGGTGCATGCTTCACTTGTCAAAGGTGAGCTGCTGCACTCGGGGGCAGACCCCCACTATAACAAGAGCTGACAATGTATTCCGGAGGGAGAAATGACAGATTGTAAAATAGCCCCCCACTTTTATACACACATAATCTTACAGCGTGACAGCCAAGGTCTTTCTGGCGGTGATGTATAATGGTACCCAGCTCGGTCTACACATTCAATGCTCTGGTCTCCGTAGATGATTTGGAAAACTTGGCAGATGAGAGCGCAGGATTCTTCCGCAGCGTCCTGAGAAGACACAGAAAATGGATTACATTTTTACCTTCCAAACACTGACAGGTTCATTCAATACGTGATGATACTGTGTGCGGGGGCCAAGTCTACAGAGCACTCACTTTATGTTGAAAAGTCATTGGCTGGCTGATATTCGCTACTCTTTGCTATGCTAAAACCTTCATCTCTTTCAGATCAGTCATTGGGGGCCAACACAAAGTAGATGACAGTCCTGCAACCTACTAATCTTATAGTGTTTTACTAAACCCAGGACTCTGCATTTATTATCTGGTCTCCCACAGTACACAGAACATGGAAATGCAATCATTTTAGTAAATATAAACTGCTAAATACCTTTTCTTATCAGCACTATATAGCAGTCTTGCGACTTCTATCAGTGTCTGGTTAAAGCTTGTAGGAGGAGGAGTTTTCATACTGCACTGAGCTGTCCTATCAGGATGCAGGACCCCTGACCCTCTATCTGGACAATGCTGATTGGCCCTGTGCTGATCACATGAACGCTCCCAAGAAAAAACTCTCTAGCACTATACACCAAACTGAGCATGTGCAGCCTGACTCCACTTAGACCCCTTTCACACTGGGGCGGTTTGCAGGCGATATTGCGCTAAAAATAGCGCCTGCAAACCGACCCTAATCAGTGGCTGCTGTGTCTCCAGTGTGGAAGCCTGAGGCTAGCAGGACCGCTCCAAAAGTCCTGCTAGCCGCATCTTTGGAGCGGTGAGAGGAGCGGTGTGTTTACCGCTCCTCCACTGCTCCTGCCCATTGAAATCAATGAGACAGCGCGGCTATACCGCCAGGAATGCACCTCTGCAGAGGTGCATTGCCGGCGGTATTAACCCTTTTGCGGTTTTAACCCCCGCTAGCGGCCGAATACCGCCGCAATTCCGACGGTAAAGCGCGGCTAAAAATAGCGGCGCTTTACCGCCAACGCACCTCCCGCCCCAGTGTGAAAGGGGCCTAACTCTCTCTCTTATCCGGAGATGTTTTGGAGTCAGTGAAAGAAGAGGAGGATCTGTGCAGACAGGATCAAGCAGCCTTTTTACACAATTCAGAGGATTAACCCCTTAGGTTCCAGAGTGAGTATAACAAGCATGCTTTACTGTATATAAAGACTGATTTTACTGTTGTGGGTTTAGAAACACTCAGAAACATTAGCAAAGCTTGTCCAATGCCCCCCGATAAGCTGTCACCAGGGGTGTTTTTAGTAAGTTGGCATGAGCCAAGCATTTAGAAGTCGCCACTCGTGTTGAGGATCCCGCTGGCCAAAGGACAATCACCCTCTAGTGTCAATAGGCACCTTTCGCTTTGGTGGGTCGTCCATCTTAGGCCTCATTCACACAGCCATAAAAATGTTACTGATGTTATCACATGTGTGTTCCCTAGAAGAAAAGTTCCTGCGTAATGATCAGTAAAATACTTGCCTATATATACCTTTAAAACACGTAAAGACACGTATGCATATGTCATTTATTTTCATGATCATTTATTTTACCTTTTTCTTTAGACTTCATTTATGAGCCCACAAATTAAGAATTAAGAGCTTTGTTGTGTCATTGGTTAGAAAGGGGCGTATTTTGATGATGTTGCGGAGTTTGAAACGGCAAGATTTGGACAGTGATTGGACGTGGGGGTTAAAAGGTGAGTTCAGGTTCCAGGACTACACCTAGGACCTTGGCATCCAGGGATGGGCTTATAGTTGTGCCATCAATTTTGATAGAGAGATCAAGGGAAGGGGCACGTGGGGGAGGAAAAATGATAAGTTTGGTTTTGGATAGATTGAGTTTTGAGGAAGTGGTGTGACATCCAGACTGATATATCTGATAGTAATTTAGTGATATGTGAGGAGACGGAGGGAGTGAGCTGAGGGGTAGAGAGATAGATTTGGATGTCGTCAGCGTAGAGATGGTATTGGAAGCCATGGGAGGCAATCAGCTGACCCAGAGAGGTGGTGTAGATTGAAAATAGGAGAGGTCCAAGAACAGAACCCTGGGGGACCCCAACAGAGAAAGGGAGAAGAGAGGAGGAAGTAGAATTGTTAGTAATGCTAAAGGTGCAGTTGGATAAGTAGGAAGAGAACCAGCAAACGAGTAGAGTCATGGAGACCAAAGACGTGGAGTTTTTTGTGGAGGAAGGGGTGGTCAACCGTATCAAAGGCATTCAGATCCGTAATTAAAAAACACTTACCGTATATACTCGAGTATAAGCCGACCCGAATATAAGCCGAGGCACCTAATTTTACCACAAAAAACTGGGAAAATTTATTGACTCGAGTATAAGCCTAGGGTGTCCATCTGCATGCCTCACTATGTCCATGCCTCACTGTGCCCATGACTAGACTGACGTTTAACATGTGAGTCTATGGAAGGGGTGCCCAGCTTTAAAAAATCATTGCTCCGCGGCCGTAGGTCCTTCAGGCAAAAAACTTTGCACACTTGTAGAGGAGAAATCGGGCTACATGTGTGCCAAGTTTCGGGTCCAGAGGACCTACAGCCGGCCGGTACCGGGTCCCCAAAATCACTGCAGAAATGACCATTTAACATGGGAGTCTATGGAAGGGGTGCCCAGATTTGAAAAATCGGTGCTCCCCGACCGTAGGTCCCCCGGACAACAAACTTTGTACACTTGTAGAGGAAGAGTGGGGCTACATGTGTGCCAAGTTGGGGTCCAGGGGACCTATGGCCGACTGGTAATGGGTCCCCAAAGTTCGGGGGATCAGGCGCAAAAAAGGTGACTCAAGTATAAGACGAGGGGGGCATTTTCAGCACACAAAAAAATGGGCTGAAAAACTCGGCTTATACTCGAGTATATACGGTACATGCGTTTCTTTATGGCCATGTGAATGAAGCCTTACAGTACAGGTGAAGAGATAATTATTTCATTGTGGATAGAGCCTGCCAGAAACAACGTGGGCATGGGGGACTACTAAAGCCCTACTAGGAGTTATTGATATAGTTAATAAAAAGGGAATTCTGCTTTCAAATAGGTCATTGTCCTGGGCATGCTGCCCTCCGACTTCATTTCAATACTTTTTGAGTCTCCAGAGCATACACACGTCCAGGAAGAGAGAGAGTAATAAAAAGAATGAGAGAGATAGACACAGAGAGAAAGAGGCTCTCTATATCATCCCCAAAGAAGTGGAGATTCTGTATTTTAAAAGAGTTCCGGGAGAGGAACAGAAAAAGAAAATGGGATTTTTTTTAAATGGTGCTATATGATAAAATGCTAATATATGCTAATGATAACTTTATGTAAATGTAATTCTGTCACTTCCTGTTTCACCGCTGATTTCTGCTATGTCAAGCGCTACCCTGGCTAAAAAAATATTTAGTATCCAGGAGTGTTGGATCCCCGATTGTGCTCTATTCATTTTTCTCCCACTGGTCTCTGGTCTCTACGTCATAGAAGAATATTTGATTCATTTTAGAATATGGTTATAATATAATTGCCACTTGGAAGAATACATTATTTACAGTTTTTACATTATCTCTCCTGAGGAAGTGAATATAGTTTCACAAAACGCGTTGGGAATGTTTGCTACAAAAGCACCAATGATATAGCCCAGCCAATATACAGCTTGCGACTATCTGATATGTTACTGTGAATTTTCTTCTATGGAAACCCGTGAATTCACATACATATGATTTTAGCTTGATTTTTTATCATTTTTTTTTTGTAATAAAACATTTACATTTTACAATTGATTGGTGTTTCTTAGCAAAGTCCCTTGGGCATCAATTGTTTGGTTGTTTCTGATGGAGAAGGAACCAAAGCACGCAGGGGAGGAGCTGGATAATCCTGGAAGTGTATCTGATGCAGAAACCAGTGTAGCACTTAAGGACAGTGGAGACCATTGGTGTGCGAAGCGGGAGGAGTAGGTACTAACCCTTTTCTTTGCAGGTAAGCATTTTTTAACACTTTTTTTTTTTAATAGTGACAGTTGCATCTTGGATTGGGAACGTTTGTTGGTGGAATAATGCTGGCCAAAGATTGGAAGAGTCTGTGTTAGGTGTAACAAGTACAAGCCACAACTTACCCTGTTCTCCACTGCCAGGATGATTAAGTTGCAGTAGGCATCTGGACAAGGCTCCTTAGGATCTAAAGGGTTCTGCCCCGGGTTCCTCCTCTCCCAGCTGCCACCACAGGGCTGCCGCCTCTCCCAGCTTCCTCCACAAGGCTGTCGCTTTTCCCAGCTGCCACCACAGGGCTGCCGCCTCTCCCAGCTGCCTCCACAGGGTTGTTGTCTCTTCTCCCAGCTTCCCCCACATGGCTGCCTCCTCTCCCAGCTGCCACTGAAGGTCATTCTCCTCTCCCAGTTGGGGCAGGCCTTCCCTCCCTGTCTCTTCTCCCAGCTTCCGCTCTCCTGTTTTCCTCCTCGCCTCTCCAAACTACCTCCCCCTTTGGGTCGCCCATCCGCAGTTCTATGAGCCATTTTCCAGTCCAAGCTGCAGATCGTGTGACGCCTTTCCATGGCGCCTCCCACAGGCTTGGAGCCAGCTCTGTCAGCCTTGCCAGCTGGTGGCTTTCTCTCCAGACTACCTGCTGCCGGTACCGGGTCCAATCCGAGACCTGAAAAAAATAATGAAATGATAAGCAAACGAAAAAGAAATCTACTACAAAAAAAACTGGCACTGAAGCTCTATCTATTTAATGCTTCAATAGGAAAGTTCCAGGTTCATCTTTTATCCAATGGGTGTGTAAATATATATAGAATTTCCAAAGCAATCAGTCCAATTAAGAAGCCAGCAGGCACCTAGTAGCCAGGAAATGGGTACGGGTTGGTGATAAAAAGAATCTTTTTCTTCATATTTATAAAAGAAGATATCAATAGTCTGGATTGTGCTTTGAAAACTGTCATATGACATTAAAAAAAAGTATCGGTAATCGGTATCGGCGAGTACTTGAAAAAAAGTATCGGTAATCGGTATCGGCGAGTACTTGAAAAAAAGTATCGGTAATCGGTATCGGCGAGTACTTGAAAAAAAGTATCGTATCGGCGAGTACTTGAAAAAAAGTATCGTATCGGCGAGTACTTGAAAAAAAGTATCGTATCGGCGAGTACTTGAAAAAAGTATCGGTAATCGGTATTGGCGAGTACTTGAAAAAAGTATTGGTACTTGTACTCGGTCTTAAAAAAGTGGTATGGAGAGGGCCTTCGACTCCGTCGAGTGGGGTTACCTGTGGAAGGTCCTTTCGAGCTTTGGGTTTGGCCCGGGCTTTATTCGCTGGATGTGCATGCTCTACACCAGCCCCTCAGCTAGGATACGCACTATTTGCCGCCTCTCGGAGGCTTTCCCACTGGCCCGGGGCACACGGCAGGGATGTCCTCTCTGCCCGGGCCTGTTTGCACTTCCACTGGCGATACAACTGAGGGCGGAGGGGAGAGTGCGTGGGATACGTATAGGCCCAATCGAAGAAAAGATGTCACTCTATGCGGATGACACCTTGCTCTATCTGGAGGACGCTTCGTCATCGCTGCAAACGGCACTGGAGATGTTTGACAGCTTTGGACGTTACTCCGGGATACGCATCAACTGGGACAAGTCGGTCCTGTTCCCGCTGCATCCCACCTCCCCACGAGCCACATTGAACACCCTGCTCAAATGGGTCACTGAGTTCACCTACCTGGGCGTTCAAATTACAGGCAAAACTGAAGAATATATAGGTACCAATATACAACCCCTTATGGCGCAACTACTGTTTAAATGTGCTGCATGGCGTTCACTTCCCCTGACACCTGTAGGGAGAGTTAATCTACTAAAAATGATTTTCCTGCCAAAATTTCTTTATTTTTTTCAGAACTCTCCCTCCTATCTTCCTGGATCCTTTTTCCGGAGATTGGAGAGTGTGTTGCTGTCCTTTGTATGGGCTGGGAGACCCCCCAGAGTGGCAAGACAGATCCTATACCTTCCCCATGTCGGGAGGGGGTCTGGTGCTTCCAAACTTTCGTATCTATTACTGGGCTGCAATCTTGGATACGGTAAGATGTTGGTTCTCCCAGCCCAGACAGAACCCAGCGGTGATGCTGGAAGCGGCCATTTGAGGCTCATATGCGGCACTGAGCAACCTGCCTTTCCGTGGCCTTAGGGCTAGCCCCTTCATGACCTCGCTCATGCGCACCACTGTGAAGGTGTGGCAGGAGGCTAGAGCGATTTACAGACAGCCAAACCAAATATCCCTGCATACCCCCCTGTGGGGCAACCCTTTGTTGGCCCACTTCTATAGCATTCCTGACCCCTCCCTGTGGGCGAAAAAAGGGATCATCACTGTAAAACATATAGTCGTGGATGGCAGGATCATGACCTTCAGGGAGCTGCGCAGTCGCTGCTCTCTGACGGCCTCCTTTCAGCTGAAACATGCCTTTAGTGCTCAGTTCCCAGAACCCCTGACATTGAAGACAGATTCTGTTGAGCGCCTCCTGATCTCTGACGTGATGGGGCGACCTCTCTTCCCTCTACCTTTACCTTACTGTGGCCTATGACACTAAACTTACTAAGTCCTGGGATAAGTGGAGGGCGGATATTCCATCCCTGGGGGAGGAGGATTGGGAGGAGTGTCTCTCCGGGTATATTCCCTCTCTAATCGCTGCTAGGGACAGGTTTGCCCAACTCAAACTTTTACACAGAGCCTACTACACCCCGCAGAGGTTGGCACGCCTTTACCCCCAGAGAGATCCCAACTGTCCGAGATGCAAACAGGAGATTGGCACTTTCTGGCATATGGTCTGGTCCTGTCCTAGGCTCCAACCCTACTGGGCGGCAGTAGCCTCCACCCTCAGTGGTATATGTAAGGTTGAGATACCAGCTGACCCGAAACTTCTACTGTTGAGCCATATGGAGGATGTAGAGGGTGACAGATACTGTAAATTATGTCTGACATTCACATTATACTATGCTAGAGTGAGTGAGTGTGAGTGAATAACTTGTATAGCGCTACAAATGCGAACTGAATCGCCTCAAGGCGCTTTGCATCCAGTGACGTCCTGATCCATCAGAAGAGGTGGGTCTTAAGTTTTTTCCTGAAGGCCGGATGGTTTTCTTCCATGCGGATGTCCGTGGGAAGAGCGTTCCATAGCCGTGGTCCTTGGACTGCAAATCTTCGTTCTCCCTTCCATTTGTAGCGGGATTTGGGGATGTGAAGGAGGTTTTGATTGGTTGATCGGAGAATGCGTTTGGGGGAGTAGTGTTTTATTTTCTCGCAGGTGCGTTTCCTTGTGTGCACTTATGGGTGAGGCAGAGGGTCTTGAATGTGACCCGATCCTTTACGGTTAGCCAATGCAGGGTCCTCAGTGAAGGGGTGATCGATTCCCAAGGTTTTTTCCCTGTTACCAGTCTGGCTAGACATGAGATTATGCTGAAGTGGAGGTCGGAGGACCCCCCCACACATGACTCTTGGCAGCGGTCGGTGAGCTCGGTATTGCCTCTATACCGGCTGACCTACGAAAGTAGACAGTGTCCGGGTAAATACGATAAGATTTGGTCTGCATGGATAGATGCTTGTGATGTTTTTGTCCCTTTGCCCACATGAGTGACTGATGGAGTCACTTGTGTGGGTGCCTTCCCTCCTCCCCACTCTTCCCGAATCCATCCCTCTACCCTCCTTCATCCCCCCTTCTTTCCCTGTTTCCCCCCCCTTTCCCTCCCACGGGTCTTCTTTATACATGCTACATTTGTAATGTATGATATGGTAGGGAATGGGTTATGGACTACTCACTGTGTTACACTGGACTCCAGCTGTGGTCAGTATCTCCTTACTAGTGTATAGACGGGTTTTTCCCGTATGCTCAAGGATACCCTGTTACTTGATACTCTATGTTACTGTGTTTCTGTAAACTGTATGGACTGTAATGCTGAATTGTCGAAATAAACTTTTCTCTGTTAAAAAAAAAAAAAGTGATATGGGGGACAACCCTAGCCAAAGTGTAAGAATACCCCCCCCCCCCCCAAAAACAATTCCACATCTGCAAACATCCGGGAATCATGAACTCCATCTCACAGACGGCGGTGAGTGCAAGCGCTGAAGTTGTTACATCCCTCATTAAAAAGCAAACAGCCCCAAGCTTTAGTTTACATGACAGCGGCTGGGTCAGCCCGGGTAAAATCGGAGATTCAGAGCGAGAGTAATCACAAGACAGGTTACCGGAATAAAACATTCAGGAGAAATAAAAAAAAGTTCTGAAGGAACTAGTCTGAGAAAAGATTTGTGGACACCTGAGAATAACGGAGCGAGACGCCATCAGGACCCCGAGGACATCTAAGGATCCGTGCAGGCAGCCGTTAAGGAATGACATTTGTGACGGCTGAATGAAGGCAGTTTGGTTTAGGTGAGTGACACAGAGAAGACCAGGAGCGGAGAAGCAGAGCATCTTCATTCTCCATCCCCTCACTGCATAAATGCCAAGCTCAGCCTGCCCATTGTGTTTGGGGGCAGAGCTTTCCTCTTAGGTTATGGGCAACTGTGACTACCACTCCTATTCTGAGCCCCGGTATTTCCACGTCAGGAGTCCGGGTTTAGAAATCCCAGCAGCTGAATCTCCAAAGCGCTCCCAGTCAGGAGGGGCGTTTCGGAGCATTCTAATTGGTTGGCGCCGACCAATCAGAAGCTGCAAAGCCCATCAGATTTCATGTCTGAGGTTTACAACCACTTTAAACTTTAGCCTTAACGTGGTTGTAAACCCTTTACTACCACTTTTACCTACAGGTAAGCCTATGTAGCACAGATCCCTGTCCTGCTTATCTCCACTTGCAGGATAGGACACACCATGCCACATGCCCAGTTTCCTCCATTGTATAGAGGGTGAGCGGTGTTAACAGTTTTGGGTCCTGCAGCGAATTACCTCGTTGCATTGGTTCTCATCCCTAGAATGTAGGGAAAAGTAAATTTTCTCTAATAAGAAGGCCAATGTCCAGACAGTGTTAAATTCCAACAGACAAGTTTATTTTCTCTTTCCTAGTAACTTAGTAGAAAAGTTGAAGATAGAGACAGAATTGGATAGGGAGGCAGGTTCAGGCACGCGGCACTTATTTACCCTTGTGGCCACTCAAGCCTGAGTGGGTTTTGCTCACCCGGATAGATCCCTCTCACGGTCCTAGCAGCCGGAGTGAAGCACGAACAATTACTTTACCTTTGTTTCTCCTAGGGACGTGTTAGGAAGATCCTCTACCACAGAACCTTTTAGCTCCTAAGTCCCGAAGTTTCCAGCACTTGTGACTAGAGACCATAGGTGCCAATGGGGCACGTTACAAGAGCCTACGGTGCATCACAGAATCCTTCCCTCTGACAAGTAACCAGGCCTCTCCCGAGACGGCGACATCCTTCACCGATCCCCTTAGAAAGGTCCTCTCCTGGTTACCTCTCCTTCAGAGCGGGTCACCCTCCCACGGGCACCCTGGGATTCCGTTGCTTTGTTGTAGGCCTCAGTTAAAAAGGTACTGGGCCTACCTGGAAAGATATGGCCTCGGGCTAAAGGTGCCCGGGACCCAACACATTTGCACGCACCCCTGACCATGAGGGCCACCGAAGGTGGGGTACGCGCTGAGGACGAAGACCCCGCACCAATGGCGTCTGCCCCTTAAGTACCCTCTCCCAGCATGCAGACCACGCCCACTGCATGGCTGCCGAGAGAGGACACCCAATCACGCTGCAACGTTTCCTGTGGTTCAACCTGGGACCTGGGCAACATCGCCACCTGCAGGTCAAAGGGAACTGTACGACCAGACAACATCGCAGCAGAGCAGAGTCCAATCCTAAAGAAACAAACAGCCTGAGCCAAACTAATGCTCAGGCTACCCCCTAAATTTCAAATATAGCGGGCCCCAAATATGGGGACCCCGCTACACCTATAAAAAGGCTTACCTGTAGGTACCATGAATTACTCCTAAACTTGCACCGTTTAGAAGATATTCACTGTACCCGCCTGTGCCGACTAAATCTATCAAAATCGCCTTCAAAGAACAAATATAAAATATACATTTCAATGCCAAGAAGCCCTGTTGTTCTAGTGGCTTGGGTAGGTGACATGACAAGATGGATTGCCTCAACACAAAATAAGCGTCCTACCACACAAAGGAAATGAGACATCCAATTTCTGGCACCTGTTTTGAGGACGAGAAGGTGGAGAGCGTCGTCTCTGACATAGGAAGCAGCGGAGATCTCGTGGGTGGGAATCCGCAGTATGAGTTCCTCGTTGTCCCTCCAGGTCAGTAGGAGGCTGCGGGCGGACATGCTAAGGATACTGTCCTGCTCCGGGGTGCAATGTAGGGGCAGCTCCTTCAACTGCTGTGGAGACAAGTACAGTGACAGTCATGGCATGCCTCACTTTTGTAGGCCTAAGCTGCCTTCAGGTTCACAACAATTCAGCTGGAGGGTTATAAAAAACATTACGGTTCCTGTCCAACCCACACAACAACATAACCTAGAACAGTGATGGCGAACCTTGGCACCCCAGATGTTTTGGAACTACAACTACACTGCAGAGTGCCTGAGCCTCATGGGAAATGTAGTTCCAAAACATCTGGGGTGCCAAGGTTCGCCATCACTGACCTAGAATATCATCATCCCTTCTTCTGGAAAGCATGGTTTGGATCAGGACTATTTTGCCTAGATGGGATGTGCCCCTTGTGTGCCCTACGATGTCCCATCACACATGTTCCTGGATATGGGCTCGTCGGTAGCGGGTGCTGCAGCGATCACCAGCTGGAACCTCGTCACAGAAAGATCACACCACAAAGGAATAACTGCAACGTTTCGGAGCCACACAGGACCTCTTCATCAGGCATGTCTGACGAAGGGGTCCTGCGTGGCTCTGAAAACGTTGCACCTGGTCCTTTGTGATGTGATCTTTCTGCAATAAAAGTTTTGTACGACATCTGACGATCCATGTTGTGCTGGCGAATATATGCGCAATAACCGGTTCCATGACCGCCCCACGTACATTTACTGTGGCAGGATGGCAGCTCTGCGCAGGATCACGTACCTGTATGTGATCCTGCACTTTTGGGTCTGGGGCATGCGCGCGCGCCACCGGCGACCCGCCACCGCTGTGATTGGACACAGCGAGTCTGGCAGGGAACCCGCCGATCATACCTTTGTCCCTTTGTGAATGAATGACCAGAACAATGCCATGCAGCAAATGCTGGAGCGAGTGAATGTAGACAGAAAGTAGCTAAAAAGAGGCTGGAGGAGATCAGCAGCACTGAAATGCCAACCAATTGGAGTTTACAACTACTTGAAACTTTATGGCTGTCCTTTTCTGCTGCAAAGCCTTTGCAGTGTCGACCCCCCCCCCCCCCAATCACTTGTCCTCCCAATAGGAAATCATATCTAAAGAGATGCAGACCCTGCCATTTTCCCCATTAGAACCCTGCAGGTGCAGCAGCTGATTAATAATTATGAAACTACTCCCATTAGATTCATTTTCCCACAAACACACAGGGATTTCTTCAGAATAACGAAAGGTAGGAAACTGCAACAAAGTTTGGTAAAATCCCTGCAATGTACAGAGATCACCCAGAGGGCAATGTTTTTTTCCTTCAACTAAAGTGGAGTTACACAGGTGACCCAGTTGTCACCAGCCAGCATGACAAGTCAAAGGAGCTAGGCAGGAAAATTCTAGACCAAACAGCATCTGCATCACGTCAGATGCAGGCACTGTTCAGGTATTCTGACAGCGGCAGGTGTCGGCTGTCAGAATATATTAGTCAGCGCTGCAGGTGTGTCCATCTGTGCTGTTGCACGGATAGGGGAATTGAGTGATTTGTCTTGTTCAGCTTGTGGGGTTCCATACCGTGTATGGTCACCTTTACCACATTCCTCACTCAGAGGTGTAACTAGAACCTTCAGGGCCCCGCTGCAAAAAAACATGAAGGGCCCTTTCACATGCTGTGCAGAGCGCGCCCCCCCCCCCCCATGGTGGCAGAAAGCCAGGGCCTATTTGCAGGTGCAGCCTTTGTGGCCCTCATAGTTCCGCCACTGGTGTCCGTAGTTTTTTATTTTTGTTAATTTATTATTTTTTACCATTTCATTTTATTATTTTATTATTTTTTTAATCATTTTTTTAGGAGCCCCATTGAGGGGCTTTGATGAGATATCAGGGGTCTAAACAGACCTCTGATGTCCCACCTTAGAGACAGAGAAAGGAGATTAAGGGAAACAGCCCTCAATCTCTATCTCGGCAGCCTCAGCTGCACTGAGTGAATAAATAGGAATTGCTCTGGATAGAGCTTCCTGTTCATTCACAAACTGAAGCATAGTAAACACAGAATGGACAGTCAGTAATTGGTAGCGGTCAGTGATCGGTGTCGATTCAGAAAAGGAAGGGGCTGCTAAATGACATATTTTACGGCCCTTTCCCCAGCTCTCCATCCTGACACATCCTCCACAGCAGCTAGCGGGAGAGGGGAGGGGGGAAACCTGATAGCGGGAGGACCGATATAGAAGAACCGATCCCCTCCATTTTCCTCCTGCAGCTGCTGAATGCCTGCGGGAGGGAGAGGAGGAGAAGCAGGCTTTCAGTGTCCAGGTGTACAGGGGAGCTGAAAGGGCCCCCTGGAGCTTGGGGCCGGGTCACAATTGCGCCCCCTGTAGGTAAGCCCCTGTCCTCACTCCTGCATCCCCTCCATTTTCCTCCTGCAGCTGCTGAATGCCTGCGGGAGGGAGAGGAGGAGAAGCAGGCTTTCAGTGTCCAGGTGTACAGGGGAGCTGAAAGGGCCCCCTGGAGCTTGGGGCCGGGTCACAATTGCGCCCCCTGTAGGTAAGCCCCTGTCCTCACTCCTGCAGGCTCCAGCGCTCTCTTCTTCTCCCCAACACTCTGGGCTGTGGCCAGTCTCTCGCCGTCATCACGCCCTGCATTAAATGTGAAGACATAGGCGCGGGACCACAATGACCAAAAATGTTAGTACTACACCTTATTCCTCTAACCCTAGAGATAACGAGCATTAAACCCTTGCAGTGTGTGAAGGAAGGGGGCATGGCAAGGGGACTTTTTTGTCTTGTTCCTTTGAATTATTATTATTTATTTTTTTACCTGCCTACAGCTTTGAATCTGCAGTCACTCTACAGAGAGCCTTACCCGAGCTGTGTCCAGGAGCTGCAAGATTTCATCTCGGCTAGATGGATTCAGAGAGGCGACTACCCACGTCAGATGACCTAAGAACTGGAGGAGAGGATTTGATGGTGATGCATTGAAAACTGTAAATGCAGCAACCTATGGTCACTCTCTAGGGTTTTCACTATCAAGTGCTTACAGTCAGTACCGGGACAGGTTCATCTAGTGCCCAGGGGTAGCATGCGGAGCTGTGTCCTCTCCGTCTTTGGTAATGCATGCCATAGACCAGTGATGGCGAACCTCGACACCCCAGATGTTTTGGAACTTCATTTCCCATGATGCTCAACTACACTGCAGAATGCATGAGCATCATGGGAAATGTAGTTCCAAAACATCTGGGGTGCCAAGGTTCCCCATCACTGCCATAAACTATCATGTGTCCAATTTCTGCCCCCTTGCCCGAGCACAGCTTCCCCTCCTGCCCACCCCTTGTCCTCACTCTGCTTACAGTGCATGTGCTGGGCAGTGTTAATTTTGAGGTCCAACTTCAATTTAGTTTTAGTCATAGTCTTTTGACTAAATATGTAGGGTTGCCACCTCATCTCTTTAAACCCGAACACATATGAATTACACAGGTTCTGAGGGTAATTTAATGCAGATAAGGCACCAAGTGAGTTTAATTACCACCTTAATCAGCCACAGAACCGGTGTAATTAATATGTGTTCGGGTTTAAAGGGATGAGGTGGCAACCCTACTAATATTACATTTTAGTTTTAGTCGTATTTTAGTCATCTGAATTGTTTTTAGTTTTAGTCGTATTTTAGTAGACAAAAATATTTTAGTCGACAAAATTAACACTGGGGCTGGAGCATAGGGACCAAAAAAGAACAGGAAAGAGAGAGGGTCATGTAAAAGGTATAGAGGAGAAGGGTCAAGATGTAACATTTTTTGTCAATAAAGTTTTATTCATGTTTTATCCATAAAAAAAAAAAAAAAAGAAGGACAAATTAAAAAAACAATACATATACCATTACAACCTGTTACAGTCATAATTTGTTATAGCTTGTACATGTATTCTATAAATCTGGATCTGCTTGTAGTTGGTAAGCAGAATGATGTGGTAGGATAATGGTAATAAGCTCCCTGAAACAAGAAAGGAAATAGTGTACGTCCAATCACAAAGATGGTGGAGGAGGGGGTAGAAATTGTGTGCAAGAAAGGAGGTCATCTGTTGAATTCTGACCTGTATTCAGTGCATAGGTGTGCGCAGCCTATAGCATTAGGGTGTGCACACCAAATCTCAAATACACATGCATGTATATATATATATTTATACAGTCTTTCTTGCGGCACTCTGCCCCACCAGCACACGATCTCCCTGCCTGCGATTCAAAGTGAGAGAGAAATGCTTCCACACTTCTCTTTTAAGCTCTTTCCCATCTCCCCACTGGTACACAGAGCAATAATGCTAATGCGAACAGAGTGATTAGGGTGTGCCCAGACACATCCGGCACACCCTGTGCGCATGCCTATTATTCAGTGGGTTTTCTCAATCCTACAACTATTGATAGATAGTACAGCATGGTCTACTGTCTGGGATTGTATCCAGTAGAGAACTGCTGGAGTTCAGAGTTTTTAGAAAGTAGCCAGCGCCACCATGTTTCATAATAGGTGTCATAATCTGCCCTTTTTTTTTTAGGAATAGTAATCTCTTCCATCAAATGTATATTACCCACTCACAATATCAAATCTGTTACTGATTGTGGTCTGGAGGTTTTCCAATGCTTGGGGATCAGGCCGTTAGGGATGGCGCATTGTAGTACTTTATAAAGAATAACAAAGCTACGGGCAAACATTTTTTTCACTGGCAGTGACGATGTGCCCGCACTTCCCCGGTCAACAGCTTGTTTTGTCTAGGGGTGAGCAGAAAGCTTATACTCACCCAATCCTTCGATCCTCTGGAAAACTGCACTCCCCTATAGTCTGACAGTGGACTTTTCCTGGTCTATGGAGCCTGCTCTGGGCATGATGACGTCAGGAACAGTCCACGCTGGAGCATGGGGGTGCGGGACTGGATTTTGGCTGGGAGGATCGGAGGATTAGATTAGTATATCTCTGCTCATTCCTCCCCTAGAATTTTTTTTTAGCATTTAACACATGCAGTGCGGGCACAGCCCCATTTGCATGTGACAAAAAAAAAGTTTTGCCCGGAGTTAAGCTTTTAATAAATTAAAGTGTTACTAAACCCAGGACTCTGCATTCACTATATCTGGTCTCCCACAGTACACAGAAAATGGAAATGCAATTATTTTAGTAAATATAAACTGCTAAATACCTTTTATCATCAGCAGTCTTGTGACTTCTATCAGTGTCTGGTTAAAGCTTGTAGGACAAGTTTTCATACTGCACTGAGCTGTCTTATCCAGATGCAGGACCCCTGACTCTCTGTCTGGACAGTGCTGATTGGCACTGTGCTGATCACATGCACCATGGAAAAACAAAATCTCTCTAGCAATACACACCAAACGAAGCATGTGCAGAGTGCCTCCAAGGAAAGCAGCAGGCCACTTTCGGTGGGTGTTTTTGCCACTGAATGCGACTAATGCAGGTCTATAGGGTTGCCCTGAAACCATCTCACAATACAATGTATGCGATTGTAGTGCAGCACTGTGGCTTATAAAGGGTTAGATCAAGGTGGTGAGGAGGCAACATATCGCCGCTCACTGACTGCCAAACATCTCTGAAAAGTTCATTCTGTAGTTCAGCTTTAAGGATATTCAATTAAGCAGCCCATAGATTATGACATTTTCTTGAAAACAAAATGCTAGATTCCCCCATTAACACAATCAGTGTTGACGGGGAAATCCCTCCCGTGGCACGATTGTGTTCTGCTGGCAGGGAACCTTTCCTGACGGCAGAACACAATGATCACTGCTAGTGGCTGCAGCCACCGGCAGTAATTGCAAGAAAAAAATCTGATAAGCTGGTCAATGGATCAACTTCAGTTCAATCACCCCTGCCCATAGATGGATCCAATCTCAGAAGTCTCCTAATGAACCAGACAAGATTCGATCCATCTTTGGCCGGCTTTAATGTGGAACCTCTGTGGCATCTGTTAATACAAAAGCCCTGCTATACCTTCAGTGAACGCCAATACTTTATTCATGTTACATAGTGAGTATATTGCTCCATGCACAGGATCTCACAAAAATTTGTACACCCCTCACATTTTTGTAAATATTTTATTCTACCTTTTCATGTGACAACACTGAAGAAATGACACTTTTCTACAATGTAAAGTAGTGAGTGTACAGCTTGTATAACAGTGTCAATTCGCTGTCCCCTCAAAATAACACAACACACAGCCATTAATGTCTAAACCGCTGGCAACAAATATGGGTACACCCCTAAGTGAAAATGTCCAAATTGGGCCCAGTTAGCCATTTTCCCTCCCCGGTGTCATGTGACTCGTTAGTGTTACAAGGTCTCAGGTGTGAATGGGGAGCAGGTGTGTTAAATTTGGTGTTATCGCTCTCACTCTCTCATACTGGTCACTGGGAGTTCAACATGGCACCTCATGGCAAAGAACTCTCTGAGGATCTGAAATAAAGAATTGTTGCTCTACATAAAGATGGCCTAGGCTATAAGAAGATTGCCAAGACCCTGAAACTGAGCTGCAGCACGGTGGCCAAGACCATACAGCGGTATAACAGGACAGGTTCCACTCAGAACAGGCCTCGTCATGGGCGACCAAAGAAATTGAATGCACGATGTGCTCAGGGTCATATCCAGAGGTTGTCTTTTGGAAATAGACGTATGAGTGCTGCCAGCATTGCTGAAGAGGTTGAAGGGGTGGGGGGTCAGCCTGTCAGTGCTCAGACCATACACCGCACACTGCATCAAATTGGTCTGCATGGCTGTCATTCCAGAAGGAAGCCTCTTTTAAAGATGATACACAAGAGAGCCTGCAAACAGTTTGCTGAAGACAAGCAGACTAAGGACATGGATTACTGGAACCATGTCCTGTGGTCTGATGAGACCAAGATAAACGTATTTGGTTCAGATGGTGTCAGGCGTGTGTGGTGACAACCAGGTGAGGAGTACAAAGACAAGTGTGTCTTGCCTACAGTCAAGCATGGTGGTGGGAGTGTCATGGTCTGGGGCTGCATGAGTGTTGCCGGCACCGAGGAGCTACAGATCATTGAGGGAACCATGAATGCCAACATGTACTGTGACATACTGAAGCAGAGCATGATCCCCTCCCTTCAGAGACTGGAATGCAGGGTAGTATTCCAACATGATAACAACCCCAAACACACCTCCAAGATGACCACTGCCTTGCTAAAGAAGCTGAGGGTAAAGGTGATGGACTGGCCAAGCATGTCTCCAGACCTAAACCCTATTGAGCATCTGTGGGGCTCCTCAAACGGAAGGTGGAGGAGTGCAAGGTCTCTAACATCCACCGGCTCTGTGATGTCTTCATGGAGGAGGGGAAGAGGACTCCAGTGACAACCTGTGAAGCTCTGGTGAACTCCATGCCCAAGAGGGTTAAGGCAGTGCCGGAAAATAATGGTGGCCACACAAAATATTGACACTTTGGGCCCAATTTGGACATTTTCACTTAGGGGTGTACTCACTTTTGTTGCCAGCGGTTTAGACATTAATGGCTGTGTGTTGAGTTATTTTGAGGGGACAGCAAATTTACACTGTTATACAAGCTGTACACTCACTACTTTACATTGTAGCAAAGTGTCATTTCTTCAGTGTTGTCACATGAAAAGATAGAATAAACGAGTTACAAAAATGTGAGGGGTGTACTTACTTTAGTGAGATTCTGTATAAATCACTCCACCCCTAATAAATTAGGAACGTGTAAAGTAGAACTCCAGCTAAAACTTTTCTTTTTAAGTTTTGAAGAAGACGGGGGAGGGTTGGAGCACCTTTCTCAGGTTTTTGCTGCGGTCTCTGTGCCAGGAGGTGAAATATCCTCACGTTCCTGTGGTGTCACAAGGATATGAAGTAAGGTGAAATCTCTACAAATTAAACCGGACAAGAGGTTCTAACACTTCCATGCTGCATTCAAATCTAAATAAAAAAAGAAATAAAAATGAAATGTGTGGACTTTCACTTGATCGCCTTACCTTCACTTCTTTCTCCACATAGTCATGCAGCAGGATCTGAGGGTCTAGTAGGTAGTCCGGGGGCATCACAGGCACGGAATGGAGCGGGCGTCGGTAAGTGCTGTTCTTTGCGGCAGAGCGCCGAGCAGATTTAAGCGACACCAGACGTTTGAGGGGGGAGACCAGAGCCTGCCGGTAATAGTTTACAGTACATGTGAAAACAGCTTGGATCATAAAAACAGTAACTGGCAGCGCATCAAGCCCCATTTCAATCCTATTTTCTACAATCAACCTCCCTGCACATTTCACAGTCCCGTCATTAGGAAAGACGCTCCTAATGTGTCTGCTGCAGCGTATCGCAATGCCTGATACCACTGCCCCGAAATGCCAAGATCCCAGCCCGAATCCCACAATGCATTGCTTTAGGTGCCCATAGTGTCCAATCAAGTTACATCTTTTATTCTTTTTAAAAAAATGAAAAGAGGAACACATTTTTTTTTTTTACATATACAATATTAGTTATGTACACTGTGTGTTCAGCCCCAGCACATGGGACTCTGACATTTATGTGCAGGCGGAAGGCACAAAGGCACCATTCAGCCCTGTTCCTGGCAGCCTGTTAACCCCTTCCCACCTGCCCTGGCTATTATGCCCAAGGAGCAGGAAGGTCTGCCTAATCATGTGACCACTGTAATTGGCTGAGAACCCTTCCAAGACGAAGCCCCGTGGGTGGGGTGAAACGCGGCGTAAGGCATGGCCTGGATAGAATCTGGGCTGAGGCTACTCTCACCATCGCTACCCTTGGATTTTGTTGGATGTGCGGCGCCTGAAATGACCCTTTTCACTGCGATTTGTCTGTCATAGTGCTCACATCGATCGGGATCCGGTCCTGCTGGTTTCCAATCATTAGTATAGACCAGGGGTCTCCAAACTGCGGCCTTTTGCTTTCTTTTATCCAGCCCTTGAGGCGTTTGTCAGCAACAGTGGGGCATATTTCCTGCCACTGGCACCAACGACGGGGCATCTAGTCCTCTCATTGACAGCAACGATGAGACACTAATCACCCCACTGATGGGGCACTATTCCTCCCACTGATACCAATGATGGGGCACTATTCCTCCCACTGATACCAATGATGGGACACTATTCCTCCCACTGATACCAATGATGGGACACTATTCCTCCCACTGATACCAATGATGGGACACTATTCCTCCCACTGATACCAATGATGGGACACTATTCCTCCCACTGACACCAATGATGGGACACTATTCCTCCCACTGACACCAAAGACGGGGCACTATTCCTCCCACTGACACCAAAGACGGGGCAATATTCCTGCCACTGATACCAATGATGGGACACTATTCCTCCCACTGACACCAATGATGGGACACTATTCCTCCCACTGACACCAAAGACGGGGCACTATTCCTCCCACTGACACCAAAGACGGGACACTATTCCTCCCACTGACACCAAGGACGGGACACTATTCCTCCCACTGACACCAAAGACGGGGCACTATTCCTCCCACTGACACCAGACGGGGCACTATTCCTCCCACTGACACCAAAGACGGGGCACTATTCCTCCCACTGACACCAAAGACGGGGCAATATTCCTGCCACTGATATCAATGATGGGGCACTAGTCCTCCCACTGACACCAATGATGGAACACTATTCCTCCCACTGACACCACTGATGGGGCATGGTTTACTCTCACTGAAGCCAGGGCACTTTCTTTTCTCATTGGACACAGTGCAGCCCCCCTAAAGTTGGAAGGATAGTAAAGTGGCCCGTTGTTTAGAAAGTTTGGAGACCCCTGGTATAGACCAACAGCTGTCTTTGACAGCTTAGTCTCTTTTCTAGGGGCATCAGTGTTAAAGCCCACCCCTTTTTACCACTGCACATATGCGTTAAGTGTGTGGCAAGTGGTTAAACGCTATGAGAGGCTGAGAGCTGCTGTGGCTGGACAATGCATCAAGTGGTACTAATCTATAAGTTTGTATGCACCCAGGGACAAATGCCCAGAACACAATCTGCTTGCACTCCAGGCATTGGTCCCTGGATACATACAACCTTAAATATTAGTACCCCTGGGTGCACTATGCAGCCCCATCCAGCTGCAGCAGCTTTCAGCCTCTCAGAGGCTGT
The DNA here is from genome assembly GCA_029206835.1 of Rana muscosa. NCBI lineage: Eukaryota > Metazoa > Chordata > Amphibia > Anura > Ranidae > Rana > Rana muscosa. The sequence continues at coordinate 305,382,469 of CM055128.1, forward strand.
TGGCAGAGGGTTTGGATGGTGCGCGCCTGTGCCATCCGTCTGCACCTAAATGCCAGGATCTCATATACCAGGGCCAAGTGCCCAGTGTGTTCGAGGCCTATGTAACAGTTGCAGACAAGAAAGGAAAATCATGGAAGCATGGTGACATGATTAACACATCACAGATACTACTAATGGTGTGTAAAAAAAAAATCTGGTAAGTTGTTTATAAAAATGAAATTCATATAACTAAAGAGTCAAGACAGAATCCCAACTGAAATAAGAATTTATTTCTATGGGTAAAAGGAGACAGTTGAAAACAGATTTAACAATGTAAGAAAATACTGAAATATCATTATTGGTGAAAAAAATGAATATTTATATTCTAAAGAAAAAAAAGTAGCATATTTAAATAATGGAAAAATTGTGTACAGTTGTAAAAACATGGGGAATATTATATTAAGGTATAATAAGATATATATTGATATTACGCTCCTCAGGGTCAGTATTCGGTTGTGATTAAAAATTATTTATTTTGTTTTGCTTTTGCAATATAGCCATATTTTAATAATGGATAGAAGATAAATAAAAGGTAAATCAGAGCATTATTTGGTATAATTTTCTTTATGATCTTTTGTTGTGAAAATTGTCATTTTGGTTAGTCTTGATGCCCATATCCCATGTATTTCATCAACTTGAAGTTTGTTTTTGATTTAATAAATAAAAAAGACCTTTTCATACCTTCTTTCCTTTCTTTGCCGGTTGTTCCATGCTTCCCCCCCGGCCTCTACAAGGGTCCGCTCCCTCCAGACCTTTCTCCAGCTTTCTGCAATATTCCTTTTGGGGTTCCTGTAAAGGCTCTGGCTACAGTCCTTGCTCCATCCCGATCTCTTTTCTCTGAATAGTTCGGCCTCCTCTTCCTTTTCATACTTTATATCCTTTGTTATTTTCCGAGAGAGGAAACTCCACCAGGTCAGGACTCAGTTCCTGCCTCTGTCCAGAGTGATAAGAACAGATTGCAGTCACTGGGCAGAGGGGAGACCAGGAAGGACTTAGAGCAAGGTTATGAGGAACCAAGTAGAAGCCTGGGGGGGGGGGTCCAAGGTATGAAGTCGGGGTATAGCAGTACGAGGGCTGGGAAACCTACAGCTCTCTAGCTAGTTATCAGAATGGCGTTTCAATTTCTTTTATGTAAAAGCGGTCTTATTAACATCTTTAGGAAATATTAATGATTGCTGGGTGTTGGAGAATCAATGGCACCACATCCCTAAATAGTCACAAATTTAGTAAAAAGAAAAAAGGATGGGGCTTTTAAGGTGCCAGAAAAAAAAAAAAGATTATTACAACATAAATATAAAAATACAAAATTTATTTAAACATAAATAAAATCATCTTGATATCATCACACAGTATCCATGTGATAAAAACAGCAGTAACTTCCTGCTCTACATGTTTCGCCATACGATGGCTTCCTCAGGAGATCTCTAGTAAGTACTGCATATGATATGATCACTACTATTTATATGATCACTATAAATTGAAAACAATATATTAGAAGGATGATGTAAAAATTACATTTTTATTACAATTACATAAACGAGTCAAAACAATCTAAAATATGCATCATATGGCGAAACATGTAGAGCAAGAAGTTATTGCTGTTTTTATCACATGGATACTGTATGATGATATCATGATGATTTTTTTTTATGTTTAAATAAATTTAGTATTTTTATATTTATGTTGTAATAATCTGGCACCTTAAAAGTCTCATCCTTCTCTCTTTACTGAATTTGTGATCTTTAGGAAATACTCAGGAAACTGCCATAGCATTCTTCCTATATATTTAAATACAAGATAAGCCCTTCCCAGCATACTAACCAACCCACCATGCGGCCATTGAGACAAGGTCAGTTAGAGCCCAAGGTGAACATACCAAACTGCCCCCCAGGATGTATGAGCATTATGTGTCCGCAAAAATCTCACCCCCCTAAAAATAAATTGAGCACTAAACTGCATGCTTACTTTAATAATAAAAATCCTCCCTCCTAGTACAAAATCATTGCCCCGCCCTCCCAGCTCAAATTCTCTCTCCTCAAATCCCCACCCAGCACAACCCTGTCCCCCCCCCAAAAAAAAAACCACTTCTGCAAGCACAAATTCTCTACCCCTCAAATTCCCCCTCTGAATACACCCCCCCCCCCGTAGCGTAGAAGGGCGGAGGATCACATTTTCTATTCTCCTCTCCCCCCACCCCCTCGATAGATTCGAGGGAAGGGGGATGCGTATTTGATCGATCTTGATCAGAATCTAGAGTGCAATGTATCTGGACGTAGCGTATAACAAACACAAAATAGAGGTACCCTCGTTAAAGAGGAAAGGAGAAGAAAGATAGAGTAAGGCGTCAACCGGAGAGAGAAGGAGGGTGGAACAGAAACCGGGAAGAAGGGAGAAACAGAAAGATTATAAGGGAGGGTAGAGAGAGGGGGGTAAAACAAAGAGGGGAAGATTAAAAGGGGGGTCACGAATGGATCCACACCCGCCCCCCCACCATCCCAAACTCAGTAGTGAAGTCGATGCTGCATTCGCACGTCAACCCTAAAAGACATACTAATGGTATCTGTCAGTAGTTAAGAAATGGGTCCAACAAGCCCATGTTGTTGGGACTTTGTGAATCCTGTCTTGCGAAATGTGGATCAGTTCCTCCATTTATTTTATGGTGGAGATCCTTGCCAACCATTCCCTGACTGTCGGGGTGTGAGTAGAGCGCCAATGTCTGGGATACAAAGTCTGGCAGCGTTAACCATATGCATGGCTAAGGACTTGTAGTAATCTTTTTTGGGTAGCGATGTATGGTGCAATAGGAATTGGGCCGGGGTTAAGTCCAGGGTAAATGTGGTGATATGTGAAATGAGACTGTGGACCTCCCTCCAAAAGGGCTGAAGGTTCTCACTTCTTTTGATATTCACTTCATACGCCCAGGTCACGGACTGGACCGGCACCATGTGATTCGGAAAAGAGGATTGCATTACATCAGGGGTCTCAAACTGGCGGCTCTCCAGCTGTTGCGGTACTACAAGTCCCATCGTGATTGTAACTGTCAACCATGCAATGTCTCATGGGACTTGTAGTTCTGCAAAAGCTGGAGGGCCACCAGTTTGAAACCCCTGCTCTACATGTTTCACCTGGAGCGGTGATTGCTCTTCTATCAATGCCCCAACTGGGCGCCTATGCCTGTGACAGCTGTCTAAAAAGGAATCTCCTCTAATTTTAGAATCGTTTCCCCTCACTTCCTGTTGTGTCTTCCTCATATAAGGGATGTTTCTGTTATCTCTTAGGGTTCGAACCTGACCCTCTCAATCAAAACAGCTTTGGCTGAAATTTCACTTTAAAGCATAACTCTGGCCTTCCCTTCAGTCTTGCATAGTTGTACCAGCTCCTCTCCTGGACTTAAATTGCTTAAATTGCACACTGTGAGCTTCTCCGAGTGCATTTGAAGCTGCAGCTTGTTATCTTAGGGCAGGGGTTGGCAACCTCGGCCCTCCAGCTGTGGTGAAACTACAAGTCCCATGAGACATTGCAAGTCCCTGACCATCACAGGCATGACTCCTAGAGGCAGAGGCATGGTGGGATGGTGGGATTTGTAGTTTCACCACAGCTGGAGTGCAAAGGTTGCCTACTCTTGTCTTAGGGTATTGATGTTGGTGTAAATGATCTGGTTCCTGGGCAGGCGGCTTCTACAACCCAGAGGATCTCCACAGTTTCCTTGGCTTGTAGTGTAATGTAATGTGAATTGAAATTGAAGTGCCACACTACTGTTAAGAGGTCCAGATGCAACTTTATTCCATTAAAAGTCAGGGTACAATCCCAAAAAAGCACCCAATGCATTTTGGGGGTCTAAGTGCCCCATTCGTCAGGGTTTTTCCAGTGTGATCTACAAGCAAAAGCCTTATTAGCACCTTGTAAGCTGCTGATAAGGCCTGTGTTTGTAATTCAAATCTCGTGACAGCCCTCTTTCCTGGCTGGAGAACGTCACCTAGCCCTTTTATCCCTAGGTTGACTGTCCTTGGCCTGTCCCTTTCATTCATTGGATTTCAGTTCTTTTACTTATGGGGGCTCAGCATCACATGTAGGCTTTGCCTAGGGAGGTCTGCATGCAAATATAGCTTGCCTAAAGCTGGCCATAGACGGTGCAATTATCTCTTCTTGCATCCACAGGTAAATCACTTGATTCCCCCATCAACACAATCAGTGGCATTTGGAGAATCCCTACCGTGTGGCTACTGTGTTCTCCCAACGAGAGGGCAGGGGGAGTTATCCCAGCTGGGGGAACACACAGTGATTATTGCTAGCAGCTGGCTGGCAATAATCGCATGAAAATCTCAACAGGCTGGTTGTCCCCAAGTGATCGATCAATCAACTTGGGTACAATTAGCCTGCCCATACATGGTTCGAAATGAGATTTCAACTGTCTATGGCCAGTTTAAGAATGCCCACTTCTCCATCTGACACCCACCCATCAAAGCATTTTGATATTTGCTTAACTCCTCCAAAGAGCCAGCCCACTGCTTGTATCAGGGCTGAGGGCTCTTGAGAGGAGCACTGAGACAGGGTGCTGTGAGGAAACTACTCTCTTGGTAAATTAAAGTGATAGTTGAGGCTTGTTGTTTTTTCTTTTTTTTTAATACAAACATGTTATGAAAACCTGCTCTGTGTAATGGTTTTGCACAGAGCAGTCCAGAACCTTCTCTTCTCGGGTCCCCCCGGTGGCACTCCAGGCCCCTCCCTCCTGCCGAGTGCCCCCACAGCAGGCAGCTTCCTATGGGGGCACCCAAGCAGGCTCGCTCCAGAGCCGTGGCTCTGCGTATCCATTCAAACACAGAATCGCGGCTTGGCTCTGCCCCCTCTCTCTCCTCATTGGCTGTGACTGACAGCAGCGGGAGCCAATGGCTCAGCCAATGAGGAGTGAGAGTCCCCGGAGAGCCGAGGCTGTTGTGCACCTCGCTGGATTACGATCAGGCTCCGGTAAGTATTAGAGGAGCTGGGGGTGGGGGGGCGCTGCACACTGAAGGTTTTTTACCTTCATGCATCCTAAAAAACCCTAAGTCTTTGCAACCACTTGAATGCTTTCTAAGATTTGTTTTGAACTTCCCTCCTGTTACATTGAGGTCATGTCCCTGTGATCTTGATCTTAGCTTTGTACTAAAAATCCTGCTCTCTTGAACCTTATTCCCCTCTTGATGTATTTGAAGGTTTCAGTCAGGGCCGGCCCTACCATGGGACCCAGGCGGCACATTAAGAGGGGCGGCAACATGGGCGGACTTGTCCTAGGACCCGAGGCTCCCTCCCTTTAGCGTGCAGTGTCATGCTGCTTGCGCTGCCTGCACACTGGGAGCTGCCCTGCGCCCCATGATGCCACTAGCATTGCAGCAGCTGTAATAGTCCACAGGGAGCAGGGGAGGCCGGGAGCGCTGCTGACTCTCAGACCCTGCCCCGATGTATGGTCGGGAGAAGGCCAAGGCTGCAGGTGCAGGCAGCGAAGTAAGAGGTTTGGAGTGGGAGCGGCAGCACTGAGATCGCCGGAGCGCTGATCGGATGTGGAGCGAGCTGGCTGGCAGGTAGGTTCTTCGGGCTTCTCCCCAACGTGATTGATTGACACTGATAGGCTGCACTGATGAGGCGGCACTGGTGGACACCGATAGACGGCACTGGTGGACACGGATGAGGTGGCACTGGTGGGCACGGATGAGGTGGCACTGATGGGCTGCACTGGTGGGCACCGATGAGTATATAATTATCATGATATAAAAAAATGGATGTGGGGGCCTTTTGATGGAAAGGTTTTTTTTTTGGGGGGGGGAGCATTTCATTCTTGGACCACCCCTGGACGCTGCTGAGGTGGCACTGGTGGACGCTGCTGAGGTGGCACTGGTGGACGCTGCACTGGTGGACGCTGCGCTGGTGGGCACCGGTGGACGCTGCGCTGGTGGGCACCGGTGAGTATATAAAAATGGATGTGGGGGCCTTTTGATGGGAGCGTTTTGTTTTTTTGAAGGGGGGGCGCATTTTATTCTTGGACCACCCCTGGTTTCAGTCATGTCTCCCCTTTCCCTTCTTTCCTCCAGACTGTACAAATGAAGTTCCTGAAATCTCTCCCGATATGTTTTTAGGCCTTTCACCATTCTTTTTCTGCCCGCCTCTGGACTCGTTCTTACAGCTGGAATTTTATAAAGAGAAAACAAAAAGAACAAAAGGCCAGGAGGCGAATATATTGAAATCATGTTTATTATTTTTCATGTAGCACCAAATGAAAAATATACAAAAGAGTATTGTGTTTACAAAAGAAAGATTCCTAGAATCCCGATATCGCTCCAATGATAAAATATCTTGTGCACGTTACAGGGGGATGACGGTGACGGAGGGGTGACAACACTTGCAGTGAATCTTCAGAATTCAGGCACTCGAAAAACAACATAGACATAGAAATCAGCAGCTAATCATCTCCCTCCAATCAGAATCAAGGTCAGGCAAGCAAGCACAGGCCGGTGCGGCTCGGTCATTCATCAGGTCCGATATACATTGGAACTTGCTCTTTATGGTGATCACTCTGACAGTTTATGAGAAACAACCTCAATAACTCATCCCACCCAAACTAGAGACTTTCACTTCTTTGTAGCTGCTGGAGAGTTTAAACTGGTTGTAAACCCGATCCTGTTCGCCAAATCCAGACGGATGGTGGTCCTATTTTCCATCCATCTGGAGGATCAGATGGAATGGGATCTCCCCATAGAGAACAGCAGGGCTCTGATAGGTCCGTCTCTGCACAGTGAGCCAAGACGGATCTGTCATCCGCTTGCTCAGCGGGGATCACCAGAGCGATCCCCTACTGAGCTAGCGGAGTCCGTCAAAACGGATCCGCCCCGTGTGAAAGGGGCTTTACAGTGAAGTGACTGGCCTCAAATGATACACATTACATACATTAAACAGATCCTCCCATATAAGTTGTACTTGTTTATCTGCAACACTCTCTCCTCTACATCCATTCAAAATGCTACATTTGTAAAGCTTGTCTTAGCTGTCAGAAAAAAAGGGAACAGACAGCTGAAATGACACAATGCAGAGCTCAGTGAGGAGAGCTCAGAGAGCTGAGAGGAGGAAAGGGACACACCCACCTTCACACAGCAAACAGGAACAGAGCTGAGGCTGTCAATCAGCTGGAGCTCCCTCCCGTCACCTTTTTTTCTCTTGGTGTCAGGAAAACTTGTCAGAAGTGATTCATGCTGATAGCAGAGGACTGGAGCAGCAGAGGAATGGAGCAGCAGACAGAAATGACACTTAGCCTTGGTTCACATTGATGCTACTTTGAAATCGCGCTACTTCACTTGAAGTAGTGCGATTTCAAAGTAGCAAGGTCAGCGCGATTTCAGCTGCTACTTGATAGACATCTGTGTGGCTTCATGCACAGGTGTCTATTGAAGTCGCACCTGAAATCGGCAAAAAGTAGTGCAGGAACTACTTTTGCAAATCGGTGCGGCGCTGCAAAATCGTTGTCGCACCGATTGGAACAGTGCCATCGCCTCCAATAGGGTGCGACTTGTCATGCGATTTGATCTCTCAAATCGCTCCAATGTGAACCTAGGCTGAGTGCCGGTTCACACAGGAGCAGCCCGACTTGCAGCGCGACTTTGCAAGGCGATCTGTACACGACTTCAGCGGCGGCTTGCAAAATGACTTCTGTATAGAAGTCAATGCAAGTCGCCCTGAAGTCGTCCCAAAGTAGTACAAGAACCTTTTTCGGAATTGAGTCGCTCCTATTAAAACGGTTCCATTGTACAGAACGGAGCGCCCCTGTGTGAACGGGCACTTAGTGCTATTATTTGAGACAAGTACACACTATAGAGCAGGGGTAAGCAACCTGGGGCCCTACAGCTGTTGTGGAACTACATTTCCCATGAGGCATTGCAAGGCTGGCAATTACATTTACTCCCAGAGGCATGATGGGATTTGTTGAGTATGAGGGCCCCAGGTTGCCTACCCCTGCTATAGGAGGGGTATTCTTTGTTCAGATTTCATGTCTGAGGTTTACAGCCACTTTAACCAGCTAGGAGTCTCTGGTGGAGATATCTCTTTCCAGGTCACTGCCATGACAAGGAAGTCCCAATGAGATTTGTGGGTTCTATATTATGTAGAAGAGAACAAGTGAGCGAGTCAGCAAAGAGATATCACCACTGGAGTTCCCAAGAACTTTTAGAAGCCAAGGCTTGCCCCAACCTAGCCCAACAGGCCCCACCTGTAACTTCCTTTGCGCCCAATGAACATTAAAACCACCAATTTTTTTTTTTTTTTAGAGAAAAAGAGTTACCGCTCCGATGTGACTTGAACCTCTCACTGGATTCAAAGCCGTGAGTGCAGGCAATGCATATAAAGATGCGGAAATTGAAGAAAGTCTGGACAGCCGCACTTCAAAAATAGTTCCTTTTATTGTAAAATCAAATCACCAAAATACATGCCACAGCAAAAAAACAGATGCAAGCTGACGCGTTTCACACTCTAGTTCAGTGCCTATTCAAAGCTATGAACAGGCACTGAACTACAGTGTGAAACGCGTCAGCTTGCATCTGTTTTTTTGCTGTGGCATGTATTTTGGTGATTTGATTTTACAATAAAAAAGGAACTATTTTTGAAGTGCGGCTGTCCAGACTTTCTTCAATTACCGGACCAATTTTTTTGGGCATCTACAGGTTAATTGCTCTTGATGCAATTTTACAAATATTCAGGTTTAATGAGGCAGTGTAAAATGCTATGGCAAAATGTCTAGTAACTCAGAGTCACCAATCAGAATCTTTTTAGTGATCTAGCACCTAAAATAGTGATCTGAGCGGTTGCAATGGGTTACCAAACTTTGCATGTTGACGCTGCACTCTGCGCTGCCCAATATGGCCGCTCTCACAGTCTATGGGGTACATTCCTTTTCCTACTGGTTAGGTCTACATGAGCAGAAGTCATGTGACTAAATGATCTACATTACATATGTGCATTTAGATTTCAAGTGAGGATCGTCAATCCTGCTTATGTTCATAGGTACTCCCAGACATACAATGATGGTCCTATCTAAGATTTCTCTAAAGCCACCCATAGACATAAGATGCAAGTCACAGAATTCAAGTTTCAAACACAGCACAAAGCCTTCCATTCAGTTCATATCACATGATCATTGGCTGTGAATGTAAACATGGGGCTATCTCTACACATAAAGTAGGGTATTGCCTAAACAATGGGTGCACAACCCGTGCCCCCCCCCCTCCCCAGCTGTTGCTGAACTACATTTCAACAGCTAGAGGGCCACAGGTTGAGTACGCAAACAGTTCCTATGCGACGCAGCGATTCCTCCTTCGAGAAAAAGGGAGGAGCTCACTATCACCAAAAGGGAACGTGTAATGCCTTGTACACACGATCGGATTTTCTGTTGGGATAAACTCGACGGATTTCCGTTCAATCTGTCTTGCATACACACTGTCACACCAAATTCCGACCGTCAAGAACGTAGTGACATACAACTGTAGCGGGTATGTACTTTCCCGGGTGTAATTTGAACTTGGCAGAGACATCAGTGATGTGTAATTCCCTGCGGTCCAGTGGGTGGCGCTGTCGCCCTGGGCTGGGGTTAAATCATTGCTGTGTGCCGGGCCTCCTTTTTGTCCTCTCTCGGCAGCAGTATGGTGGGGCGGGGAACCCGCCGTGCTTGCTGGGAGAGGGTATTAAGGGGCCGGTTATCTTTGTCACGGGGTCGAGTCCCGGGCACCTTCAGCCTGTGGGCGGTGGTTCGTGTCGGTCCTCTAGGCGGGCCTAGGCCTAGAGGACAGTCGGAGGTCGTGTTCCATCCCAGGCACCTTTAGCCTGGGGTGAGGTACTCAGATGGAGGTCTGGAGCTCAGTGCCCAACACTGAGTTCCGCGAGGGAAGGAGATCCTAGGGAACCCCGGGAGTGGGTACCCGAATCCGGAAGGCGTAATGGACCGGGGGGAGCTCCTCACTTGAAGACCCGGTGCAGCATATTGCCGGTGACAGGTGAGCCTCTCGTCGGAGACCGCCTGGAAGGAAATTCCCCCCCCCTGCTCGGGGGCCACAGCCCACTTTCAGGGAGGAAAGTGGAGAACGCATTGTGTCTGGGCCTACTCGCATACACACCTCCTTTCCTGTTCTATTCCTCAAAAGGGAGTTCAACTGATTGTGTTCATTCGCATGAGAATAAAGGAGTGTTGGACTTTAATGGTGTGGGGCTCGTTTCCTGACAGACATTGTTCAAGGCGACTCTGATGGAGGATCCAGGTGCACAACACTGACCCGAAGGTAAAACAAGAACTTTGCTTATACCGCACTGACACATGTGGTGGAAGCCAGGTGTGGTGTCCCCGCTCCCTCCCCTCTAAGATACCCCTAGACAAGAGAAAGACGAGCTGAAGACAGGAGCGGAGTGAGGGGGGCGCTACACAACAATACGAAGAACCGAGAAAAACTAAGTTCAATGCTTCCGAGCATGCGTTGACTTGATTCTGAGCATGCATGTTTTTTTCTCAGTCGGAGTTCCATACAGACGGATGGAATTTCCGATAGAATTTTTAACTCTCTTAAATCTCTTTTTAACTCGGACGGAATTTCTGACTGAAAAAGTCTGATGGGGCACACACACGATTGGAATATCCGATAAAAAAATTCCGTCTGACTTTTTTCATCTGAAATTCTGACCGTGTGTACAAGGCATAACTGATGATAAAAAGTTTCTACATTTCTTGTTTTTTTCCTAAGCATGTGGGGCGACAATTACAAAACGGGTGTAGCTTCTTTTTTTGTGTGTTTTGTTTGAACCATGCAGTTTTGCCAAGTTTACCTAACAAAATAGTGAAATATGCAATTAGGTGCTAAAAATTAGGATGCATCGAGAAACAAAAATAACATAACAATAAAGTTTAAAAGGTAAAAAAAAAAAAAAAGGTAAATGTACACAAGGTGCAAAAACTGGCGTGTTTGACATGCAATCATTTTATACATGTGTGACGAAAAACACAAACTCATAGGTTTAAAAGCCTTGGGACAAATGGTACAGGGGAAGGGGGGCTACAATGTTCCCCTTCATTAGGACCACAAATGCTGGTTTAGATGGACGTGTATGGGTTACTTGAGGGAGAATCAACTCAGGAGTTGGCTGCTGTAACCTTTTCTCAAAAACATGCTTCAACAGATGACCCCCTGATAAAGGGAAAAGGTTGTAGCCCCCAAAACGTGTTTGCTTGTTACCTTTGGACCATGGAATCCTTAACTTTTGGTGTGGTGGTCTTGTTTTCCCTGTACCATTCTGAATTCACCAAGGGGCCTTTGAGACACTTTAGCTTTAGAGGGCTGCCTAACCAGAGTCATTGTACTCTACAGCAGTGGTCTCCAAACTGTGCCCCTTTGCCTGCTTTTATCCGAGACTTGGGGCAATATTTTATCCTCTGACACCAACAATGGGGCAGAATTCCCCCCAATGACACCAACAATGGGGCAGAATTCCCCCCACTGACACCAATGGGGCAGAATTCCCCCCAATGACACCAACAATGGGGCAGAATTCCCCCCACTGACAACAATGGGGCAGAATTCCCCCCAATGACACCAACAATGGGGCAGAATTCCCCCACTGACAACAACAATGGGGCAGAATTCCCCCCCAATGACACCAACAATGGGGAAGAATCCCCCCCCACTGACACCAACAATGGGGCAGAATTCCCCCCCTGTGACACCAACAATGGGGCACAGTTCCTTCTAGTGACATCAACGATGGGGCACAGTTCCTTCTAGTGACATCAACGATGGGGCACAGTTCCTTCTAGTGACATCAACGATGGGGCACAGTTCCTCCCCTTGAAACCAACGATGGGGCATGATTCTTCCCACCCAATAACACCAATGAAGGGGCACAATTCCTCTCACGGACACCAAAGATGGGGCACTGATGCCGGGACATTTTCTACTTCCAATGGTCACAGTCCGGCCACCCTAAAGTCTGAAGGACAGTAAACTGGCCCTTTATTTAGAAAGTTTGGAGACCCCCTGCTCTACAGTACGGACTTATCCTCACAATGAGAAACTAAACCATTTCTGGATCCAGCGCCTCCCACATACACTTTTTCTAATTCATTATATAGATGTTCTATTTGATAATACAGGAAAATATAGGTGAATGTTTTTTCAATAACTCAAAAAAAATGTAAGCCCGATCTATCTAGGACACCAAAAGGAAAGGACACCTAAACTGATGGTCAGCTGGAAGTTGACAATTACCAATTGTCACCATTGCTGAGGCTTGCTGGTACATGGAAAGACTTACAGGGAGGGTTTGGTTAAGTCATTTCAACAGCAGCTCCACACAAATGGAATTCATTGAAGGCCATCATTCTCTTTCAACAATCAGAAAAAGGAGTTGGAAGGACTACCCACCCAAGCAGAGGAATGGGAATTTCACCCAAAATAGATATTTCAGTTTTACATATCTGCTGGCCTTGATGTCAGGAGCTGGCTTCTTCTATCTCTTAAGAGACGCCAGAGCGAGATTATTCCACAACAGTTCCCTGTTCTACCCAACTGTTCCTTCCAAAAGAGCTCTTTGCAACTGTGGTAGCCCCTTCAATAGGTTGCCTGCAGTCCGGTGTTTGGTCATATGGTGTCTGTTTAACTCCCTGAACCACCATGAATTGCAAACTCTATATATTCTGGGAAGGCTCCATTACTCAGGTGGACAGAATCCCCTGAGGAAGCCCCAGTTATAGGGCGAAACATGTTGGGAACCATGCCATCATGCTGTGTCCACAGGGTATGTACTGTATGATTCTTTTGTAATGTACTGCGTTGCTTTTATGAAATACTTATTTAGAACTAAAAGGCAAAACTTTTTTTTAGTTTTGGATGGAGGGGAGATGGATTAGAACCCCTGTCAGCGCCCCGTTAAGGGAGTTTCACCCTCTCTATTTGCCCTGTTTACTATTATCATTGAAAGTAAAAGTAAGAAAAATTACCCAAATTTTGGGTCGTCTCCAGAAAAGTAATAGAGGGGAAATCTTCCAATGGGGACACTAGTTCTGGTGATCTGGGGGTCCCCCAAGAAATTCCCTTAATTTGCAGGGATTTCCTCTCACTTCCTGTTTGGCTACGGGACAGGAAGTGATGGGAAATCTCCGCAATGGGACACAGAGGTTATAACCTACCCTTGCCCTATTCAAAAATGGAAAAAAAAGTTTTGCATATAGTTCTACTTTAAAGTGGTTGTAAACCCTTTACAACCACTTTATGCTACAGGTAAGCCTATAATGAGGCTTACCTGTAGCTACCCAGGATATCTCCTAAACCTGCACAGTTTAGGAGATATCCCCTGTCCCCTGCATGTACCAATGTCATCGGCACATGCGCACTAAAGCAAACTGAAGTCAGTGTGCCGTTACCGGTGGCTCCCGTGCGCATGCGCAGGAGTGACGTCATCGCGGCTCCGGCCAATCACAGCGCCGGAGCCCATGATACACGGAAATCACTCCGGGACAAATGTCGCCGGCCGGAGGGGGCCTACGAGGACCGCTGCGGGGGGCTTCGATGTAAGGCAAGTAATTCATAATGAGCTAGTATGCATACTAGCTCAATATGCCTTTGTCTTGCAGGGTTTTTATTAATTTTTTTAATCGTGTTTACAACCACTTTAATGTCTATAGTCTGGACACAAGTGCAATTTAGGGTAAGTAGAGTTTAAAATATATGACCTTTAATTCTTTTCAGCTGCTGTTATGATGCACACATCTGCCAACACTACACAGCCAGGATCGGTTCGGCTATTTTCTGGTTCAGCTTCTAAGTTTCCAGTGTCATTTGTCTGCTGATAGGACAATAATTCGGCACTGAATATACAGGGAAGGGACACAAAAAATCTGGTAATTATTATCCTGGCTGTGCAGGTTTGTGTGAATCACAAGATTAGCTGAACGGGATTCCTAAAAAACTGTTTAATACTATGGATGACAACTTTATAAAATTTGATGATTGCTTGGGTTAACACTTTAAAAAAGCCACTATTACCAAAAAAAAAAAAAAAAAGATATAAAATTTTATATACGTTTATATAGCATTATATATTAATAATCACAAAGATCTATAAATGTTAAAGCTGGAGACAGCGACTTCGCTCTCCACCCACGTTTTCGTTGAGTTCCTATCTATAACAGAGGGCTGTGTTGATGACCAATCTGTTGTTTATTTCATTAGATAAGTGGTGTAAATCAGACCTAGAAGAACACGGCTCACAGTGAGCCGCAGGGAAGGCCCAGGCCGCTGTTCACGCCTCTACAGCATGAGAGCTGGACGTCTCGGGTCCAAAAGAAAATACGCTACAATCTGAAAAAACAGCAGCAATGTAAATGGGTTGATTTCTTAAAACTGGAGAGTGCAAAATGTGGTGCAGCTGTGCATGGCAGCCAATCAGCTTCTAACTTCAGCTTGTTTAACCACTTCAGCTTCAGAAGGTATTACCCCCAACCACCCCCCCCCCCCCCTCCTTCATGAACAGCTCACTTTTTGCGATACGGCACTGCGTTATTTTAACTGACAAGTGCGCGGTCGTGCGACGCTGTACCCAAATCAAATTTATGTCCTGTTTTTCCCGCAAATAGACGTTTCCTTTGGGTGGTAATTGATCACCACTGCGGTATTTATTTTTTTGCGCTATAAACAAAAAAAGAGCGACAATTTCGAAAAAACAAAACAAAAGTTGTTTTACATTCTGCTATAAAACATACCCAATAAAAAAAAAATATTAAAACAATCGAATTTAGGCCGATATGTATTCTGCTACATAGTTTTCGTAAAAAAAAAATCCCAATAAGCGTATATTGATTGGTTTCCGCAAAAAAGTTATAGCGTCTACAAACTATGGGATTTTTTATTTATTTATTAGTAATGGTGGCGATCACGACTTATATAGCGGGACTGCGATACAAATCAGACATCTAACTGACACTTTTTGGGGACCAGTGACACTGATATAGCGATCAGTGCTAAAAAATATGCACCGTCACTGTACTAATGACGACGACAGGGAAGGGGTTAACATCAGGGGCGATCAAAGGGTTAAATGTGTTCCATGGAGTGCTTTCTAACTGTGGGGGGGAGTGCTTTGACTCACAGAATCGGCACATTCCCCTCCACAGAATGGCGATCTGCCTTGTTTACATAGGCAGACCACCGTTCTGCCTTTCTCCTGAACAATTGGCGGGTCCCGACGTACGCTGATTGGCTCCCACTGTGTCTAATCACAGCGGGAGCGGGTTGCCGGTGGCATGCGCATCCCGGACCTGGGAGTGTCAGATCACGTACCAGGTACGTGAGCTGATGTAGAGCGGCTGCTCTGCCACAGTAAATATACGGCGGGCGCTTGCTAAGCGGTTAATTAAGCTTTGGCAAAAAATCCTGCAAGCGGATTGGTCACTGTGCAGAGCTTCACCACACTTTGCACTCTCCGGTTTTAGTAAATCACCCCCATTGTCTCCTCTTCTCCACTTATATTGCTTGTCCTTATTGCGGTTCCTTTAAGCTCTGACATCTCCCTGAACTCACTATCCCATACTGAATTCTGGTATACAGTACATAGGATTTGTAGGGGATTCACTTGATATTAGTGATAAACATATCACAGAAGGTGGGGCACCAAGGAGTCTAAACGAGCCCCCCAAAGTTTTTAAGACTTTTCTATGGCTCTACTTTCACCTTAATGTTTTAGTTCACCCTTACAGATTTTTTTTTTTTTTTAATGGTGAACTAACTCCGGACACCCTCACCACTCCTCTGATCCCCGCTCTACTTACCTCCAAGGTTGCCAAGCTGTCAGCACCCCTGTAGCTGCTCCAACTGTACGGGGATTTGTATTCCCTGTTCTTCTCCCTCTTCTCCGTCAGCGCTTCCAGGACGGACCAGATCGATTTTGATTGGCCAGCGCCATCATAGTGAATTGATCTGGTCCATCCTTGAAGGGCTGCAGCCCTGACAACTTGTCAACCCTAGAGGAAAGTAGAGCGGGGGCGGGGAGTGGGGAGGTTGTCAGGTGTTAGGTCACCTTTATATTTTTTCTAATCCTTTAAAGTATGTGAATTCAACTCTTTTTTTTTTTTGTTGTTGTAGCAGGAAGAGGAGAAGTGAAGGGATATCCTCTTAGGTCAGTGGTTCTCAACTCCTGTCCTCAGGACCCGCTAACAGGCCAGGTTTTCAGTATTACCTTGGGGAGATGTAGACTAGAATATTGCAATTACTGAGCAGCAAATGATATCACCTGTGATGTATTTCAGTTATCTTGCAAACCTGGCCTGTTAGTGGGTCCTGAGGACAGGAGTAGAGAACCAATGCCGCTAGACAATGTGGAACTTACCATTACCAGACACAGAACAGCAACCCTCACCTAATGAAGCGACTCCATCATTTATATAAAACAAAAAACCTGATATTAGCTGATCAACAACCACTTTACATTGGTACTGTAATGCCAGCTTCAAATATTAAACTGGTCACAGTGTACAAGAAGCCTACATCCAGTATTTGTGGAGCAGGGCAATGGTAAAGATGGCAAAACACTAACATAACAAAGCCCACAGCAATGCTATATGCACTATTATCAGAAGATGGCACAATAGTTGAAAAAAGCACTATTGATATTGCAATTAACAATTAAGACCATACTAACCTACATCAACGCTGACGACAATACCAACCAATCACTTCCCAAAAGTCAGATCACTGAGGAATTGCATTTTAGGATAATATTTTATATATTTAGAACATATTTCTCAGAGAATAGGTTTGGGTACTCTCACCCTGAAACACCCTTGTCTCCACCCCCTACCCACCTCCAAGGACCGGGAACCTTAACCCCATCTCCGCCCTCTACTCACCTGCCAGTACCACCCCAGGTAGAGAATACAGAACCAAGTATCATTTTGTAGTGTTAAGCAGGGGCGTTGCTGGGTCTACAAAAGATCCAAGGCTAGAGCCCATAGCAGCGAAGTAAAGAAATCATACGGTTGGGCGGACATACACATGTATATGTCCTCTGTCCCCTACACCCCACCGTAGTGTCCTCTGTCCCCTGCACCCCACCACACAAACACACACACTGTAGGTAGAACTCTCCTACCTTACACAGGTGTACAGCAAGCAGAGCCTGCTTTTTAATGAAAAAAAGTTAACTCCTGCGGTTCCTGCCCCCATCCAGCCCTGTGATACTGGCTGCTCGCCGCTGTCCAATGAAAAGGACAGCGGTGAAAATGTCCGCCGGCCAGGTGACCACATTCAGTGGTGGTGGGCCGGGTGCTGACCCCTGCCCTAGAGACTCGGGGCTATGGGTCCCAGATTCGGGGCTAAAGCCTCAATAGCCACCCCCTAGCGACGCCTCTGGTGTTAAGTCACTTGTATTGAATTTATTAATGATAACAAAAAAGGCAGTAAAAATGTATCCTTTGCTGCCAGCAACATTAGACCCCCCCAGCAACAATAGATCCCTTCAGTAACAGATCCCCCAGCAACAATAGACCCCTCCAGTAACAACAGACCTCCCTCAGCAACAATAGACCCTCCCCTGAGCAACAATAGCAGCTGCCGTTTGGGGGTTCTAGAACATATTTTGTGGTGCTTGCCTGCACATCCAAGTCCCTACTACCTCCTCCATTCATAGAAGCTGCATTATACCTTCTATGAATGAAAAACAAATCTATGAAAGGAGGATGGAAGCTATAGTACAGCTTGTTGAATGGAGAAAGGGGGGTGGATAGGGCGGGCATAGTTGGCACTCTTCATGTACACGGTACATTTTTACAACCTCTCCTGAACAATTTAACTTGACAGATAGTAACCAACGTTTAAAACTTCCGTTTTGCTGCGTTTACATGCCGCGTTTAGCAGCGTTTAAAAAAAAAAAAAAAATTGAATTTAATTTTTTTTTCAAAATAGGCAAAAATGAAAAACGGCTAAACGCGAGTCGCTTGAAATGCCTGTAAACTCAGCTTCTGAACCCCTGACTGCCATTAGGTATCGGGATGAAATCCTTGGACCCATTGTCAGACCCTACGCTGGTGCAGTGGGTCCTGGGTTCCTCCTGGTGCACGACAATGCCCGGCCTCATGTAGCGAGAGCATGCAGCCAGTTCCTGGAGGATTAAGAAATTTATACCATTGAATGCCCCCCCCCCCCGCTCACCTGTCCTAAATCCAAAAGAACACCTCTGGGACATTATGTTTCGGTCCATCCGGTGCCACCAGGTTGCACCTCAGTCTGTTCAGAAGCTCAGTGATGCTCTGGTCCAGATCTGGGAGAAAATACCCCAGGACACCATCCATCGTCTCATTAGGAGCATGCCCTGATGTTGTCAGGCATGCATGCAAGGACTTGGGGGCCATACAAACTACTGGAGGACCATTTTGAGTTGTTGAAATGAAATTTCAGCAAAATGGACTAGCTTGCTGCATAATTATTTCACTTTGATTTTCGGGGTGTCTTTGAATTCAGCCCTCTGTAGGTGGATAATTTTCATTTCCATCAAATAATGTGCCATCCTTTCATTCCTAACACATTACCCAGTCCATATCAGTATAGATATCCAGCATGAGATATCCGAGGGGATCTGATGTGTTTTCAAAGTATTCCTCAATTTTTTTTGAGCAATATGTGTATATTTCATACACCTCTGCAATACCTGCATATTATTCCATATTTTATCCCTTTAAACATGCGTGCTGCTACACGTGTTGTCAATCCCCATCTCTATAACCCCTCCTCATCGCTATAAGCCCTCCTCATCTTCATAATCCTTCCACATTCCCATAGCCCCTTCTCATCTATAACCCCTCCCCAACTCCGCGAGCCCTTCTCTTCTCCGCGAGCCCTTCTCTCTTCCACGCGAGCCCTTCTCTCTTCCACGCGAGCCCCCCCTCTTCTCCACGAGCCCCCCTGAGCCCTCCTCTTCTCCATGAACCCCCCCTCTCTTCTCCATAAACCCCATCTCTTCTCCATGAGCCTCTTCTCCGCGAGCCCCCCCTCTTCTCCGCGAGCCTCCCTAAGCCCTCCTCTTCTCCATGAACCCCCTCCCCTCCACGAGCCCCCCTCTCTTCTCCATGAGCCTCTTCTCCACGAGCCCCCCTCTCTTCTCCGCGAGCCCCCCCTCTTCTCCGCGAGCCTCCCTGAGCCCTCCTCTTCTCCATGAACCCCCTCCCCTCCACGAGCCCCCCTCTCTTCTCCATAAACCCCCTCTCTTCTCCATGAGCCTCTTCTCTACGAGCCCCCCTCTTCTCCGCGAGCCCCCTCTCTTCTCCACGAGCCCCCCCCTCTCTTCTCCACGAGCCCCCCCCCTCTCTTCTCCACGAGCCCCCCCCTCTCTTCTCCACGAGCCCCCCCCCTCTCTTCTCCACGAGCCCCCCCCCTCTCTTCTCCACGAGCCTCCCCCCTCTTCTCCACGAGCCTCCCCCCTCTTCTCCACGAGCCTCCCTGAGCCCTCCTCTTCTTCATGAACACCCTCCCCTCCACGAGCCCCCCCTCTCTTCTCCATAAACCCCCTCTCTTCTCCACGAGCCCCCCTCTCTTCTCCATAAACCCCCTCTCTTCTCCACGAGCCCCCCTCTCTTCTCCACGAGCCCCCCTTGTACACAGGTAAAAGAGCACAGGAAGTTATCCATTCTCAAGATTTCTGCCAAAGTCAACAGGTATTTTTTGCACTCATTGAACAGATTGAAACAAAACCCTTGCAGTGGTGTATTTAGCAGACCAAAATGAAGCAAAGAGGAGAAGTTAGCGTTTGCATACACTTTAAGATGCCATCACCAGATTCAATACGCTCCAGTAACACATTGCCGAGTCAATGTCATCAGAATCCCAGAGCAATGCCTGTCCCCCACCCCCCCAACAAACGACACTTTCCCACCCAGAGGGTTTTTCCTTCCTCTCCAGCTTTCTTAAAAAGCCGAATGCCTTTTCTTCGAGGGAAAGCGAGAAAAGATAAATGCACAGGTTTTTTTAAACATGCGGCACTCAAGCTGTCCCTGGCCACACGATCCATAAGCCCGAATGAATTAATAATAGACGGGGACTTGTTGATATGGTTACCGTAGCAGCCATCTTGTTCAGCGTTTGCTGCACAGCTGGGAGCCCTCTGATTGGTGAGCTAGGTGCAAACCATAAGTAACCATGTTTATACAAGCTAAAGCACACATATGTGCCTTCTTTTATTGTGATAACCAAATGTCCCCCTCCTGCGATTTCATTTCACACATCCCTCGGCATTATGTTCAGCAATAAACAACAGTGAGCAGAACCAGCCTGACGGTCCCTGGATTCAGGAAGGGTCCAACAAGCAACCTGCGGTCATTAATCCACTGCAACCTCCTTGGCAGTCTATGGTTACAAAATAGGCAATGTTGGCAGCATTTACGTATATATTATTTTATTATCTTTCCTCCAGTGCTACATAAAAGTGGAGACGCCGGCAAGGATTTTAATGCATTTTCTACTTTTGTGAATGCCGCACTGGTTTACCACATTGATTGCTACACAATCCACCCACAGCAAATACACGCAAAGATTATTAAGAGGGAGACAATCTCCGGATCAGTCAGGATTTACTGGCACCCCATCCTCTATTGTACAGACACTGAACACATGGATCCCTATCCGAAAAACCAAGCTACCACAGGAAAATTAGATATAAAAAGAGCATACATTTTATGTCTTTACAAATCTTAAAATCTGGTAAAAATCACACAACAGATTGGAACAGAGGAGCTGCAGTTGCATAAAATGCCACTATTTGCCGATTTTTATTATATATATTTATATATTAGGGGATCCACCGATACCAAGCATATCGGTACTCGCGCAAATGGTCCTGAAACTGATACTTTGCGGTGCGATCTGTGTCAATACAAAATGAATGGGCACAAATCTCACTGCAAAGAATCACATTGAACAGCATTGAAGTGTAATATCCTGTCCGAATCGCATACGATTTCCGCCTCCGCTCCTGTGTATAGAAAAGGAAAAGCGCCATCTAGTGGGCAGTTTATTAAAACTGTTAGAACTCACATTAAAGGGTAAGTTCACCTTTACAGAAAAATCTGTAAGGTGAATTTACACTGGACGCCCCTCCCCATCGCACCTGGCCCCGCTGTACCTGAAGCCGGTGTCTTGCCGAGAAAAGTTCCCCCTGCGGATTATTCCCCCCCTCTACTGCGCAGGCGCGGCGCTTGCCTCCGAAAATAGCCGAACATGTAGAGCTGAGAGTCAGCTCTAGATGGCGCCTGCGCACACCAAATTTTGCTACACTTCTGACATCCAGGCTCTTTCCTTACCATCCCTGTGGACATGGAGGATGTTAAAAAAAGAGCCAGGAGGGCGAGCGAGTGAAGCGAGCCGCCCGAGCGAAGCGAGGACGTGAGGCCAACTGGCCACTTACAGCGAGGTCCACGCAGGCGCCGTCTAGAGCTGACTCTCAGCTCTACATATGTTCGGCTATTTTCAGAGGCTCATTTAGGTTCGTACTGCGCAAGCGCTGCGCCTGCGCAGTACAGGAGGGGGGGCATAATCCGCCGGGGGGACCTTTCTCGGCAGAACACAGGCGATCTTCCACACTGACACATCGTAAAGCCGCTTTACCGGTCCGGGGGTCAGAAATCCCATTGGCTTAATCTCCTAAACATACCCCGTAAAGTTATGGATAGGAGGCATTCTAATTGGTCGGCGCCGTCACATGGTGGCGTCGACCAATTAAAATCCACGTATCCCGTCCTGTCAGCACTGGAGAAGGGGAGAGAAAGCTGCGGGGATTTCAAATCCCTACACTGGTAAAGCGGCTATACAATGTGTCAGTTTGGGAGATCGCCAGCTTCAGCGGGACTGGGAGGGGGTCCAGTGTAAGTTCACTTTACAGATTCCAGCCCAATGATAGCAAATCACGGCCGCTGGAGGTGCTCACAGGGCCGGAGGGGAAGTTCCGGGACCCCTGTGGGTACAGGGCGGAAGTGATGTCAGCTTGGGGGCGGCCCGCCTCTACATCTCCTCCAGCGGCTGTGATTTGCTATCACCGGCGGGCTCGGGACATCTATGCAGATTTTGCATTTCACCAGATATGTACTAAATGTGAGTGATAACATTTTTTAATGCCCACTAGATGGCGTTTCCCTTTTATTACACAAAACACACACACAGGAGCGGTGGGGTAAATCGCATGCGATCCTTTGCAGTGTGATTTGCGCCTATTTATTTTGTATGGACACAAATCGCACCGCAAATTATCGATAATCA
This sequence comes from Rana muscosa, assembly GCA_029206835.1. Taxonomy (NCBI): domain Eukaryota; kingdom Metazoa; phylum Chordata; class Amphibia; order Anura; family Ranidae; genus Rana; species Rana muscosa. The sequence continues at coordinate 305,404,797 of CM055128.1, forward strand.
GTTATCAGCAAGTACTTGACCGAAAGTATCGATACTCAAACTCGCTAAAAAGACGGTATCAGCGCAACCCCAATATACTTTTTATATAATATTTGCACTCCAGAAAACTTTTCCAACGTGTTTTGTGGGACAAAGCCTGCTTCTTCAGGGAGGGCTAATGTTAGAATATGCAAGGAAAGCTTACACTCAATGCAGCTCAGTACTTGATATGCAGAACTGTGACCACTGAGAATAGGGAGGACTCAGCCAAGCCAAAGCAGAACGATGGAGGGGTCACAGTTCTGCATATCAAGGACTGAGCTGCAGATTCTAAGGTTAGTCCTCCCTGAAGAAGCGGGCACTGTCCCGCAAAACCTGTTGGAGAAGTTTTCTGGACCTACCGTTATCTGCAAATATATGCAACTGCAGCTCCTTTATTCCAATTTGTTTGTTGCGTGATTTTATCAGCTTTTAAGATTTGTATAAATAAAATGTATAACTTTTTTTTTTATATAATTTTAGTGTGGTACCTTAAAAACCCTATTTAGTTTTTCTGATAGGGATCCACGTTCACAGCAAACACACTAGACAAAGAGGCCTATGCAAAAATCAGAGAAACAGAATTGCACAGACCTACAGCAAACATCCATTATACAGTTTTACTGATATGACATTAAGAAATTGGAATCTGATTGGTTGCCATTGGTCACTGTCTTACTAAGTAGGCCTAAATGTCTTCCCAAGCATATGATACGTGCTGCATTAAAGGGAGTATTCCCAGCAGTATCTCTGATTATATATGCTGCACAGGTATTAACACGTTAAAGGGGGGTGGGTGACAGGTAGAATACAGAATTTTACCTTCCTATTTTTATCTGACAGCAAGTGTAATGATAATGTTAGCAGATATAATCCAGAAGCCCATTATTTTTTTAAACATGCTTTTCTACAAAGCGTATACTGTGGGGCAGTGGCTTCCGCTCATTAGGGGCACAGGGGCGCCCTGCCCCTATTGCATGCGCCCGGCCCCTAATCTAGATGCAGGGCGCCAGACGCATGGATTCCAATTTTTTTTATTTTATTTTTTTAAGCACGCCTGAGGTTCAAAAAAAGGTGGGCTCAAGGCACAGATCACTGCGCCCTGAGTCCATCCTGTTGTGTGACATAAGCGAATTAATATTCACTAATGTCCTCCTGTTTCACCTCCCGGCCAATCAGGAAGCGGGTCCTGAGACCCCATTGGCCGGGAGTCCAAAGACTCCATTGGCAAGGAGGAGAAGCGACGGCTGGGACACGGAGAAAACGGAGGTGGGAAGCCGTCGCCACAACCGTGACCTGCATGGGGTGCAGGGCTGACTGGGCGACCAGGAGGGGGGTGGGGGTGTCTGTGGTCAGGTCTGTCTGCCGCACCCCCACCCCCGAACCGATGGAGCAAGATACCAATTCTGGAAGATAAAATAAGAGCTTTACAAAATCTGATCAAAGGAATAGTAACCCTATTGTTGGGATCAACAATAGGGTTGTTGGGAACCAATCAAACTTCCATGTTTTATTGTGAAAGCTTAATTGAACAAGCTGAAGTTAGAATCTGATTGGCTACCGTACACAGCAGTACCAGGCTGCATACAGCCCTTTGCATGCATTTATCTGGCCCTTGGGGAACTATTCCTCTCACTGATACCAACAATATGGTACTATTCCTTCCGCTAGAACAAACAATGGAGCATTATTCCTTCTGCTAAAACCAGTGATGGGGAACTATTCCTCCCACTGACACCAATGACGGGGGGGAACTATTCCTCCCACTGACACCAATGATGGGGGGGCACTATTCCTCCCACTGACACCAGTGATGGGGCACTATTCCTCCCACTGACACCAGTGATGGGGCACTATTCCTCCCACTGACACCAGTGATGGGGCACTATTCCTCCCACTGACACCAGTGATGGGGCACTATTCCTCCCACTGACACCAGTGATGGGGCACTATTCCTCCCACTGACACCAGTGATGGGGCACTATTCCTCCCACTGACACCAGTGATGGGGCACTATTCCTCCCACTGACACCAGTGATGGGGCACTATTCCTCCCACTGACACCAGTGATGGGGCACTATTCCTCCCACTGACACCAGTGATGGGGCACTATTCCTCCCACTGACACCAGTGATGGGGCACTATTCCTCCCACTGACACCAGTGATGGGGCACTATTCCTCCCACTGACACCAGTGATGGGGCACTATTCCTCCCACTGACACCAGTGATGGGGCACTATTCCTCCCACTGACACCAGTGATGGGGCACTATTCCTCCCACTGACACCAGTGATGGGGCACTATTCCTCCCACTGACACCAGTGATGGGGCACTATTCCTCCCACTGACACCAGTGATGGGGCACTATTCCTCCCACTGACACCAGTGATGGGGCACTATTCCTTCCACTGACACCAGCGATGGGGCACTATTCCTCCCACTGACACCAGCGATGGGGCACTATTCCTCCCACTGACACCAGCGATGGGGCACTATTCCTCCCACTGACACCAGTGATGGGGCATTATTTACTACCACTGACACCGGAGTATTTTGTACTCCATCTGGCCACAGTCTGGCCCTCCTAAAGCCTGAAGAACAGTAAACTGGCCCTTTGCTTGGAAAATTTGGAGACCCTTGTAATTAGGGATGCACCATTTGTGTTGCAAGAGGAGTGAGACTTTACGGAGGGCAAGAAAACTCTAGGAAATTGACTGGCGATTCCATTCTTGCAGCTTCCAACTGATAAAAGAAGGCAGCAGTAGTATTGAGGGTATACTGACCCCTTATAACCCTATGTGACCCCAGCATACATATCATTATTATTGCTCTCAGCAACCCATGAACAAATAACATACACATTCATTGTAATTCTTACCAAGTCTATTGCTTTCAAGATAAATGATGATTCAGACAGACAGAGAGGGGCCTACAAAAAACTGCGGCTTTCCTTGCCTGTAAGTCACATGGCAGCCACACATCTGTATAACCTAAAAAAGCCCAAACAAATGTATAAAGGGTCTAATTGGTTGCAACACAACACCAGCCTTCTCCCCTTGTAGCAGCTTTGACACGAGTCCCAGATTCTGTCAAATCGCATTTTCTTGTGTTTCTGATGGTTTATTCAAGATGGCAAAAATCAAAGTACCGTAATTCAACGCAACTAGCCAGCAATCACCTTTCACCGGTCTGACAACAGTAATATCATCAAGCCTGACCGACTGCTACAGGTAAAAAAAAAAAAAAAAAGGGCCTATGACACCCCGAAGAGAACCACTCAGGACCGGGCTTAGATAAACATCTGATAAGTACATGTTTAATTTCAGACAGAATTATCTCAGTGATGGAGAACCTCGGCACCCCAGATGTTTTGGAACTTCATTTCCCATGATGCTCACCTACACTGCAGAGTGCATGAGCATTATGGGAAATGTAGCTCCAAAACAGCTGGGGTGCCAAGGTTCTCCATCACGGACTTCTCTCATACTGGGCAAAGAAACAGGTTCACCCAAGTGTACAAAGCATGTGGCGCATGTACTTACCTACCACTAGTTTGAATGCCTCTCCAATGCAAGGAGGCCTGAGATAAACAGAGCAAGTCCAGACCTACAAAGAGTTAGGCGAAACTGGTAGTAAACGTAAAACAGCCACTCAGTGTCATCCATAGAAATGAGAATCTTTATTGGCTACATGTAAAACACAACTGTATCAGGCTAAAGCGTTTCCGCTATAGGGAAGGGTGCTACAGCCGAAACGCGTTAGCCCGATACAGTTGTGTTCTACGTGTAGCCAATAAAGATTCTCATTTCTATGGATGAAACTGTGTGGCCGGCTCATTTTTTTTTCCATTAAAAATAACAAACATGGTATACTTACCTGTGTAATGGTTTTGCACAGAGCAGCCCTGATCCTCTTCTTCTCGGGTCCCTCTTCAGCGCTCCTGGCCCCTCCCTCCTGTTGAGTGCCCCCACAGCAATCAGCTTGCTATGGGGGCACCCAAGCCCAGCCTCAGCTCCCTGTGTCCAGTCAGACATGGAGCCACGGTCTGGCCACACCCCCTTTCAATCCTCATTGGATCACTGACTTTGAATGACAGCATTGGGAGCCAATGGTGCCGCGCTGCTGTCTCAGCCAATGAGGAGAAGAGTCCCAGACAGCCGAGTCTCTCATGTAGCATCACTGGATCTAGATGGGGCTCAAGTAAGTGTTATAGGGGCTGCTGTACACAGAAGGCTTTTTATCCTAATGCATAGAATGCATTAAAATAAAAAACCTTCTGCCTTTAGAACCCCTGTAAAGGTTTTTCACATTAATGAAAACATTCTGTGCTGCAGCTCCCCCCTTTTCTTACCTGAGCCCGATCTGATCCAGCTATGTACACGAGCGCAGTGGCTCCAGATGCTGTCTCTGTCCTCATTGGACAGATTGATAGCAGCAGGAGCCATGGGCACCCGCTGTTGTCAATAAAATCCTGTGACACAGGAGCGGAAGGCGGGGCCACGGCACGCTGTCTGTGTCAATGGACGCAGCAGCGGGACTCGTGAGGGAACCAGCACGGGTTACCCCCAGGGAGAGTGGCTTTCCGTGGGGCACCTGATGAAGAGGAGGGGCTTGGAGCAATGGCGGGGCACCCCAGAAGAGGAGGATTGGAGCTGCTCTGTGCAAAACGATTGCACATAGCAGGTAAGTATAGGCATGTTTGTTATTTTTATTATTTTTTTAAACCAAAAGGTTTACAACCACTTTAAAGAGGAACTGCAGTCTGGTCACATAATTTGTAATGAAAACATCTTTGCTATTCTGAAGCTTCCCTCCAACCACTTTGCATATTATTTTATATATACTGTGATTCTGTACTTACCAAATATGCTGCAGAAATCTCCCTCCACTGAGTCTGGCTGCAGCCATTTTAACCGTGGGCAGCTGAAGCTGCTGCCTGTTCGCTTCCTGGATTTACTCAGACACACACCGCCAGCTCTCATTGGCCCTCTTATGACTCACCCCCCCCCCCCTGGCAAACTCTCAGGAGAGTGAGAGAGAGCTGTGCATGATGTCATAAGCTTAGGCTAATGACAAGAAACAGGAAGTGGGCTGTATAAAGGGATTTACTGGCAGAAATATTTTTTTTTACTATCCAAAGTTAAAACAACAACAACAAGAGCAGAAGATTTAATAGATGGAAAGAGGAAAAAAATGACGTTCCGCTTTAAGGTTACTACAAGTTTTGCCATTTCAGTGCAGAGACACCTAAGCCAAAGGACCGGTTCTCAGCCTCAAGACGAGGAATTTGCGGTTGGGAGTGGATAGGGTTTGTTTCCTCCATATAAAAAGTTAGGCACATTCCCTCTGCCCTCATGGGACAGCTGCACTACTCCCGGTCAGGCATTGAGTGATGCATTATGGGTAGACAGGGGTCACATGTTCCACCCACATCTGGAATTACCAGGTATTTTTTGGATGGGCAGGAAGTACACTGGAGCACCAATGGCTTATGCAGAAGTACTAGTTCTGTATTCTCCATACGGTAAAGGGTGGACAAAGAAGGGACTTACTTTAAATTAGATCTTTAGGAGCATGGGTGCTCAATCTGTGGCCCTCCAGCTGTTGCAAAACTACAAGTCCCATGAGGCATTGCAAGGCTGACAGTTACAAGCATGACTCTCCCAAACGCAGAGGCATGATGGGACTTGTAGTTCCACAACAGCTGGAGGGCTGCAGGCTGAGCACCCATGACTTGGGGGTTGATTTACTAAAACTGGAGAGTGCAAAATATGGTGCAGCTGTGCATGGTGGCCAACCAGCTTCTAACTTAAGCTTGTTCGATTAGGCTTTGACAATAAAAACCTGGAAGCCGATTGGTTTCTATGCAGAGCTGCACCAGATTTTGATCTCTCCAGTTTAAATAAATCAACCCCTTAGCTTGTCTGGGCCTGACATTTCAATTCGAAAGTCAGCGGTCAATTAAAGAGAGCCATTTACTAAATTGTCAACTGCCTGACCTATCCAGCTCCTTAGTGCCTGACCAGATCAAATAACAGAGGCCTGTGATAGAAGTATGAGACGTTGCTCACCCAGCCCGATTAGTGTAAGTATATGTGACAACCTCAAACACTGACCATGCCCTGAAGCATTTTACCCCGTCCACCGGGGGGCTTACTTATAATCATAGGGGAGTGGGACGAAACGCGTTTGGGTGCATGGTCAGTGGAGCAGCACTGGCTGAGGCTGTCACATATACTTACACTGATCGGGCTGGGTGAGCAACGTCTCTTACCTCTATTAATCGGCACCACTGGATGAGTGAAACTCAACGCCGGCTCCCCTACTCCTGAGTTCCAGCAGGGAAGCACATTGTACCTCTAACTTGGAGCAGCACCATAAGCTTTTACAGATCAGAGCCCTGTAGTTCCCAATATTGCTCTCCACTACTCGGCTCTGATATTGGACACGGGTATGCACTCTTAGCAGTAAATCATTCATAAGACCACACAGGTAAAATAATTTTATGACCGAATATTCAGATTCTTGCTAAGGTACACTTGTGACTGGGTCTCTTTAATAGGATACTTCAGTTTATGCCAGAAAGTTGTCAAGCGAAGCAGGAGTGCCAAAGTGAGTGCCAGAGCTGCCACACTGTAATGTGGAATTATCAAATATTTTAAACCACAAGATAAAATCACAAAAGCAGAAAATTTTGTTATTGTCTTCTGAAGGCCCGGAACCTGGCTTAGTCAGCTCAGCCTTTCCTGTTCCTCTATAGCAGTGGTCTCCAAACTGCGGCCCAAGGGCAGATGCGGCTCTTTGTCTGACCCCTGGGGCACTATTTCTCCCATTGATACGGGACACTATTCTGCCATCTGACACCAACAATGGGGCACCATTTCTGCCACTGAAACCAATATTAAGGCACTAGCCCCTCATGATGCTACCGATGGGGCACCACTTATCCCTCTAATACCAAATGTGGCAATGTTTACTTCCACTATACCAGGAAAATCTCCACTCACACTAGCCACAGTTCCGCCCTCCTAAAGTCTGAGGGTCAATAAACCGGCCCTTTGATTAGAAAGTTTGGAGACCCCTGCTCTATACCAAGGGTGTTCAACCTGTGGCCCTCAGAGCCCTCCAATGTGGCCCTCAACTCCAAACCAGAGAAGCGCATTCTCATGCTCTGGGATGGCGGGTAAGTAAGCCCAGATCGCAATTAAAGGGTTGCCAACCCGCCATTCCAGAGCATCAGAGTGCATGAAGCCGGTGGCAGCAGAAGAGGAAGCAGGTGGCCGCGGAAGGAGCAGTTTTGCAATGGCTCAGGACAGTAAGGGCTTGTTTACATTTGCAGTTTGGGGGCGCGGTAATATCCCATAGTTCATTGGGGCTCATGACCGGTTTCCAAATCACTTAAAGTGGAAGTAAACCCCCCTATCGTTTACAGCCAAGGAAGCTGCCATCTTTGCCTCTATTTAATCTACAACTGCCATAATGCTGCACATGTGATCAGTTATGACACCAGTCATTGGATGGTTTGACAGTTTGGTTGAGAGCACAACCAATGGGAGTGTTACATTTCGTAAATTAAACGGTTTTATGGATGGGTTTACTTCCGCTTTAAGTGGCCCTCGCTCTTCAAAAAGCACCCCTGATCTTCGCAGTATTTGACATTTGATACACTCCAAAGCTGCAGCACTTATTTCCCATAATGAAACGACCAGACTGCCCACCCAACACTATATGCAGAAGTAACACAACAAGGGGTTCTCTTTCACAGTAAGTGACATCATGAACTGTAAAGTCCTGCAAGAACTGGTGCTCACGGGGGGCTTTGCATTCAATATTAAAGGAGCGACTGAATAAATAGGTAAAATAGAAAACACTGTCAGTTTGGAGGGTACATTCTGCTCTTCTAAAAACCAAGATCTGATATTTAGTGAATTACTCATTATTTGGGGTGTTGTACCAAGTTGACCTAAAAAAAAAAAAAAAAAAAAACAACATTGAACCTAAAGAAATAAATAAATTGGAAGCACTATGATAATTCATTCACTATATTGCCAGTTGTCTCAATAACCGTGTACGTGGTGGCTCAAATTGTGCTATACATAAGAAGGAAGCCGTCACTGATCCTTGTGTTTCCAAATTTTTAAATAGAAATGGTTATTTACAACCGTATACACAAAACGACACTATCTACAGTGACGCTGGGTGAGTACTTGCAGACGATATGCCACCAGTTATACCAAAATACATACCGCAATGTGTAGCACCAAGTGTACAGGAACTGGGCTTCAAGCCGAAGTCTTAGGCCGAAGTCCCTCGTTCTTTCACCAAAGTACATTCCCACCTGAACCGTCTTGAAATACTGCCTAACCACTGCCATGAATTGTTGGGCGTCTGGCTTTGACTTAACTCTTTGCAGAGCTCACAGACAACAAGTGATACCACAATTAGGGCTTCAGAGAGCCCAATGGGTCTGCTGTGAATGATATATGCTGATAGAAGACCCTCTGGACCCATCAGAACACCTTCTCCATGTTCAGTTGTGTTTGACTGACCATTCCCCCATCCTACTGCCCAACTGATATTGTATTCTGCATTACAAACCTTTGCAAAATCCTTACTTCAAATGACCTGTAGAATAGCCCATGATTTTACATAGCTATCCATATCGTCTACTTGACCCTTACAAACCGTGTAGAGCCGCTCACTGACTAGCCGTACTCCACAGTTTGATTACACACACAGTCTTTCCTGTGCCCTATTACCCATGGAATAAGTCACACTGTGGTTTCATACTCTGTTAGTTCTTGTGAGGTCCCTAGACTACGATACTGAACGCGGGGAGTGGCCGGAGAGGTATATTCAAGAGCCAATATAGTCTTCCGAAGGCGCCGGTCGATAAAATGAGCGTCCCAGGCAGGGTACTTTTTACGTGGAAGATCTATACGAATGACAGGTCCTTGAGCCCGTGGAAGTCTTGTCACAGGCGTTGGCAGAATGCTAGATCGCACTTGGAAGACTGGACCGCAACTGTCCCTGTCTCCCGGTGCCATGTCCCTTTCATGTTCTGTAGTCCGTGGCAAAGTACGGGGAAGGCTCTCTGTGGCTTCTGATAAGGGGGCCTGCAGAGCCTCAGGGCCCTCGGTGAAGACACAGCTGCTGCTGGATGGCCCAAACATCGGACCATTGGGATGGAGGAGACTGTAGTAGAGCAGCATGAAGAAGACGCCGAGAGCAAAGCTACAGAAGACTGAGCAAACGATGAGAAGCGCGTAGAAGTCACCGAGTGGGGAGTTATTACGGTTGTAATACCACAAAACCGTGAGAACCACATTCTCGGTCAGAACTATGATGTAGTACGAAGTCATCCTACAGCGAGTCCGACCCTCTCGCACATTGAACCAGCAGAAGATGTAGATGATACCCAGCACCATGTTGTAGATTATCTCCTCCCAGCGAGACATGCAGAAATCGGTCTCCCCTTGGATGATCCAGAAGGTCATGAGACACCAGTGGGTCACTATGAAAATGCCAAAGTAGAGGTGAAACTCTGAAGCAAAGAGGGAGAATGCCAAAGCACGTGCGGCAATGGTGAAGAGATGCCACAGGATCTGCACCACTGCTCCCTTGTAGGACATGGGCAACTTATCATCGCGAGAATCCCTCAGGACCTTCTGGTAAGAAGCAATCATCCAGGCAAGAGACAGCAGAGAGGCAGAGGCGGACAGACCTGGGTGGAAAGACAAAAGAGCAGAAAAGAAAGTGGTGAAAAGATAAAAGATCATAAAAAAAAGTCAAAAGAAATAATTTGTAAGTAAGAAAAATAACAGTGTGAAGAGGTTAAGAATGTGGACGATGTTTTAAAGGACCTTCTTTTAAATAATAATTCCCATGGGATGCCCTGAGCACGAGAATGTTTAGGAAGCATGGAGGGGAGAATGGTTTTACAATCATGTCATTAACCTAATCCTGAGATACACGAGCAGATATAGTGGAAAAAGACAACCAGATGCTGACACTACTTATTATTACAGGTACTTTTATAGCGCTGTCAATTTACACAGCGCTTTACACACACACACACAGTATAAAGTAAGTACACCCCTCACATTTTTGTAACTCTTTTCTTCTATCTTTTCATGTGACAACGCTGAAGAAATGTCACTTTGCTACAATGTAAAGTAGTGAGTGTACAGCTTGTATAACAGTGTAAATTTGCTGTCCCCTCAAAAGAACTCAACACACAGCCATTAATGTCTAAACCGCTGGCAACAAAAGTGAGTACACCCCTAAGTGAAAATGTCCAAATTGGGACCAAAATGTCAATATTCTGTGTGGCCACCAATATTTTCAAGCACTGCCTTAACCCTCTTGGGCATATGGAGGTCACCAGAGCTTCACAGGTTGGCACTGGAGTCCTCTTCCACTCCTCCATAACGACATCACAGAGCTGGTGGATGTTGGAGACCTTGCGCTCCTCCACCTTCCGTTTGAGGATGTCCCACAGATGCTCAATAGGGTTTAGGTCTGGAGACATGCTTGGCCAGTCCATCACCTTTACCCTCAGCTTCTTTAGCAAGGCAGTGGTCATCTTGGAGGTGTGTTTGGGGTCGTTATGTTGGAATTCTGCCCTGCGGCCCAGTCTCTGAAGGGAGGGGATCATGCTTTGCTTCAGTATGTCACAGTACATGTTGGCATTCATGGTTCCCTCAATGAACTGTAGCTCCCCAGTGCCGGCAGCACTTATGCAGCCCCAGACCATGACACTCCCACCACCATGCTTCACTGTAGGCAAGAAACACTTGTCTTTGTACTCCTCACCTGATAGCCGCCGCACACGCTTGTCACCATCTGAACCAAATATTTTTATCTTTGTCTCATCAGACCACAGGACATGGTTCCAGTAATCCTTGTCCTTAGTCTGCTTGTCTTCAGTAAACGGTTTGCGGGCTTTCTTGTGCATCATCTTTAGAAGAGGCTTCCTTCTGGGACGACAGCCATGCAGACCAATTTGATGCAGTGTTGCGGCGTATGATCTGAGCACTGACAGGCTGACCCCCCACCCCTTCAACCTCTGCAGCAATGCTGGCAGCACTCATACATCTATTTCCAAAAGACAACCTCTGGATATGACGCTGAGCACGTGCACTCAACTTCTTTGGTTGACCATGGTGAGGCCTGTTCTGAGTAGAACCTGTCCTGTTAAACCGCTGTATGGTCTTGGCCACTGTGCTGCAGCTCAGTTTCAGGGTCTTGCAATCTTCTTATAGCCTAGGCCATCTTTATGTAGAGCAACAATTCTTTTTTTCAGATCCTCAGGGAGTTCTTTGCCATGAGGTGCCATGTTGAATCTCCAGTGACCAGTATGAGAGAGTGAGAGCGATAACACCAAATTTAACACACCTGCTCCCCATTCACACCTGAGAACTTGTAACACTAACGGGTCACATGACAACGGGGAGGGAAAATGGCTAATTGGGCCCAAATGGGGACATTTTCACTTAGGGGTGTACTCAGTTTTGTTGCCAGTGGTTTAGACATTAATGGCTGTGTTGTCGGCGACCCTAGTGCTGATAGGCAGAAGTGCTAACCACTTAGCTGCCCTAGTTTCAACAAGAGTGATTAACATATCATACCCACAGCCCCAGTGCCGGGAATAGGCACTTTTTAATGTGAGTAAGCCACTTGGCTTTCTGTTTTATATTATTTTAATAAACGGTTTCACACTATGGGGATTTTTTCCATCATTTCTACATATAATCCGGCCATAACTTTGTGAGGAGGAAGGTTGCCGTACGTCTCCAGTATCATCAATGTGAGCAGGCACAATCCTGCGCAAGCTTTAATGACCTACTTTTTGGCGAAAGAGGTCATATAATTCTGGTAAGCAGAATCATACTACAGACACATTGGGTGTGTGTTTCAAATCACTGGTGGAGGACCCATTTCCTATATCACAACTACCTTTGCATTAGAGACATTGAATGAGCAAGTTTGATGTATGAAGAATCTCAACTCATTTTTTTCAAGATTTATCACAACAGCAAATGAGAATTTATGTTGGACACAGACTTTAAATGCTAAAAATTTTTTGATTACTTAAATTGGGACTGTATCTATTTCACAGTATTGGGGTAGTAGAAAATGTATATATAGTTTATGTATATTGGTACAATTCATGTAGTAATTTGGTGTAGTAGTTACTTAATTACTGGTAGCGCCCCCTATATTCAATACATATTAACTGTGGGATAGCCCAATGCAGAATAAGTCAAGCCCTACTTAAGAACTCTTCTCAAAAGGAAAAAGCACAAGATTTTAAAAAAATTCATATGGCATAAGATCTTTCTCCCTATCGTGCTATGGAAAGTTGATATGCACAAAAATTTTGCAAAGTAGAAACTTAAAGCAGTATCAAACATTTATTATATTGCAACTCACCAATTCTTAGATTCAATATATTAAATTTTTCGTTTTGGGATTAAGAGAAAGGGGGGGGGGGAGAGAGAGAGAGAGAGAAAGGGGGGGAGAGAGAGAGAAGGGGGGGGGGGGGAGAGAGAGAGAAAGGGGGGGGGGGGAGAGAGAGAGAAAGGGGGGGGGAGAGAGAGAGAAGGGGGGGAGAGAGAGAGAAGGGGGG